>VXAU01005247.1:2439624-2473827 GCA_013399695.1 Formicarius rufipectus
TTCCTTCCTGCCTGCCTTCCTGCCTGCCTTCCTTCCTGCCTGCCTTCCTGCCTGCCTTCCTTCCTGCCTGCCTGCCTTCCTTCCTTCCTGCCTTCCTGCCTTCCTTCCTTCCTTCCTGCCTTCCTTCCTGCCTGCCTGCCTGCCTTCCTGCCTGCCTGCCTGCCTGCCTTCCTTCCCCATAAGGCCTTAGAATACTTTGCCCCAAAACTGGCCTCCCTTCAGGTATTTTTGTTTTGCAATACAGAGGCCTTACCTCTCTATAAGTGCATGTAGAGTTTGGGGATAGACAAGTACACATCTTATTAATTGAAAAACCCAACAGATTTTCTGCTGAGTTTTGAAAACAGGAATTTATGCAGTGATATTCAGTTCATTTGTGATGTGGCTTCCTACCCCTGAGTGCAGGAGCCATGGTCCATTCATCATCAGTACCAAACAAACAATGTGTATTTTTAGCTTCTCCTTTCAGGGAAGATAAAAAATAGTTTGAGTTAGCATGACATGCCTTAGGTGGGGACACTTTTATGTTTTTTAATTTGTTTAGATAATTCGGTCACAGGAAAGCACTCCTGTGAGAACCACTCTCATTCCCAGAGATCCAGAGAGGTGAAGGGGTGGGAGAGAGTTGAGATTATAGCTAAAATAAAACATCCTGTGCAAAAGAGCCATTGTCTATGTAGCACTTATCTTAAGGTAGTTTAGAAGGATGACAGAAAAGTTCAGCCTTAACTCTGTTGTTTCTCATCATATGCCTGTACCTTAAAATAAATATCTGTAGAGCCTGGCTTCATTTTAGCACATACACCTCAGTATGGTACTCCCCAGACTTGTTACATCTAGAGTTCATATAGCAATTCCCCACTGTGCAATTGTGCACTGTCCAAATGGTCAACATTTTACAGGTACTATTTAGAATTAATTTTTATTGTATTTATTTTTACTCTTTCCAAATTTCAACTTTTTATTTGGTGCTCACAAACAGTTTTATATAATCTCTTTTAATCTGTAATCTAATTACATGTACTATGTTTCCATGCACAGTTTGTGGTTTTTGAGCTAGCAGCTTTAGACTCTTGCAGCCAAGGAGAAATTCATCACAAAAAGCTCATCAGCCATTTTATAATTATACCTGATTTAATTAGGAATCAATTCACTTATTGAAAAAAAAAAACAAACAAACCCTCTTCTATTGTTTTTTGTACCTGGTGGTGGCTCTCTGTGTGTGGCCACAGCCTCAAATAATTAGCCTGGTGCCAAGTGAAGGCTGTTAAACTTCCATCACTCTAAACATCTGATTGGATGTACAGAGAGGATGCTTTAACAGTGATTTCTGCCTTGGCACGTTGCAAAAACAACTTCTGAAAATCAATGTGGAGGTAAATATGTTTGAGTTTAAGCAATATTCCCCAACAGCCTGTCCAGAAAAAGCCCATGGGTTCACTACATAGCACTTCTGTGGTATAGTCAAGACTGTACCAGGCAGTGTGGTCCCTCTGCACTGCTCTACACACTGCAGTGTTAAAAGATCAGGGACATGATCCAGCTAGCAACTCTGTTTGTGGCAGCACATGGGAATGTTTATGGATTTGTATTGTTCTTCTGCCTTGGAAAAATGCCATTTAAGAAGTGTCACCTCCCACTTCCCCCTTGTATAATATAAGAGGTTTGAGTGAAGTACGCATTCAGCTCCTGGGCAACCATCACATCTAATCCAGAAGCATGTGGAGGCTCTTCCTGATACCAGAACTCAGCTTCAGAGAGTTTCTGTCCTCCCACTGCTTGTGTCATGGGCATGAGGCAAATATCTCCATTCCTCATTCCCAGCTGTTCAAGGTTATCCTTCCCAGCTTCTTCCCTCTCCGCCTCCTCATCCATGTTCTGTTGCCACACATCTGGCTTTGAGCATGGACCCACTTCTTGGATCTGATTCCTAGCAGCTGTCTGCTGCCAGTGCTTTCCCACAGAGGATAGGGGTGGGATCCAAAAGGCAAGGAGAAATGGAAGACAAACTGGGAAAGTCCACAGCAGGTGGAGTTTAAGAGAAAACTGAATCTCCAGAGGAGCAATGTCTTTTTTCCTTCTTTCCACTCATCTCCATGAGTGTCTAACTCTTCATCATGTCTTTCCTATCCACTTCTGTATTATTTCTGAAAATGTAGACTGCCTTCTCCACTCCATTTTTCTTTGAATGAACTCTTTCTGGACACAGACTTCTACAGCAGGTTGTGTTACCAGCATGGATCATTGGGAGCACATCCCAATGGACACAGAAAAAACAGGTGCGTAGGTGAAAAGACACACCCTGCTTAAAACATTAGAATAGAACATTTCTTTCATTTGCCCAGTGGCAGATGCCAGCAAGATGTAGCTTGAGAATTCAGTCCATGCAGTTCCTTGCCCTTGCCTAAGCAGGATTTTTCAAAGGGTTATGAAGTGAAAAGAGAAGTGAGTGAGGGCTGAAAAAGAGGGAACATGGAACCTGAAGATATGTACTCTCTGTGTCATGTAGTAACAACAGGTCACCTTCAGTCTCCAGAGCTGTTGGAAGAAACCTCCCAAGGTCAATAAGAATCTGATTACCCTCACAATCATCCTATGCCAAAGGTTTGCCTTTGTGCTTAAGTAAGAGGGAAAGGCAAGAGACAGCTATGTTTGAGCAAAACCCACCTGAAAAATTGAGTGTCTTTCTAATGCCTTCCACAGCTTTGGATTTGGTCTTCTTTCTGTCCTTTTGTGGGTTTGGCCCCATGATAAATCCCAGAGCCAGAGAGCTCTGAGCAGAGACAGATTAGCATCTTGTTTTCAGAAGCCTAAAACTGGGGTATATGGATCTGTTTATTTTTCAGATGCCAATAGCTAACATATTCATTGTGTTCAACATACACAGTGCTCTGAAGCTGCTGCTAAAAGAGGACAGACATTTTATCTTGGTTATTATCAGCCTACATGCACTGCAGATGGATCCTTGGCTTTTAGTTCACCCTTGCTCTCAGTTTTATTTCAGCACATTGTCCTATTAATGATTGAACACTCTTTGAGCTGCATTTTATTAAGTTGCCTGAAGGCCCTCTGGCATCTGTAAAGTAAACACACTTGTGGTGATATTATTATTATTAGATTCATGCTAATAAAAGAGTAACAACCCAGCAAAAGGTCTTTAATAAGACTATGCTGTGTAGGCAAAACCAAAGTTTTTTATTGGGATTTTTTTTCCTCTAGCTACATAGTGTCTTGTCCACGTGAGTGGAGAAAAAAAATTTAAAAATCATCAGTTGAGTGATTAATTTACAAGGCTTTGTTTCTTTAATGAATTTTACTCCTTTTCTCTGCTACCTAATTAGTTTGGAATTTCCTTCCCCTTACTCAGAATTTCACAGAACAAACCACTAACATCCAGTAATAAACCCTTTGCTGCACCAGTAACTTGCACCAACACACTGAAGTAAGATCCCAGTTCTTGGTTGGTGCAAGTTGAAGGAGATGGTCTGATGGATCAAAGTAAAACCAGGGCCAGCCAGAAACCAACATCATGTTGAAAACACGTGTGGGTAGTGACAAAAGAAATTCCCCAGGGTACTTAATGAATCTACTCAATGCTTTGTTTGTCTGGAAAAACACAACAAACACTTCCCTACTTCATCAGGGCATTGTGAGGATAACTTCCAGTAAAATGTAAGAAGCCAAGAACTCCTAGGAGGGTGGTGACATGTGAACTCCTTTGTAGAACAGCTTCATTCACTCCCCATTTCACTCTACCTCATCTGTGCCTTGATGAATTCAAATGTAGCCATTTCCTTTGCAAATGAACCTCAAGAATGTAGCTCTGAAATGAAGACAGAAAGAGAAACTTCAGCACCTACAAGATGCATATCATGCATACAGTCGTGCTTCTCCTTTCAGTCACTGCCAAACTGGGTCTGCAGATCTTGTTCTGGTACAGTCACAGCACCACCAGGGCTTGTGCAAATTTGCCTCCTTTTGGGATCTCTCACACCTTGCCTTTGCAGTAGTTCTGCTCAGGACTCTGTACTAATTGTAAAGATGTCCACTTTTCCTAGCTCTTCTTTTATTTCAGGAGACATGTTCTTGGATGATCCAGCACTTTGGACACCTTTGGCAGACACACACAGCCCTGCTTTTATAAATTCAATCCCTTGAGTTTGTTTTCAGCTCATACCATCTCCAGTCTCTTTCTGTCTTTTTGTTTTTATTATTTTGTTTGCATGGCTATTTAATGGGGAAACTGATAGCTTCTGCTTGCCTTTTAAATGTCACACTGATTTTCCATTCCATACCTTGATTTTGTAAGTTGTATTAAAAAAAATTATTTGTGCTTCTGAGCAGCTCAATACTCCCTACAAATGTCCTAGGCTTGAAATAAAGCTTGAATATCTCTCTGCAAGTTACTGCCTGTAATAACTACAAAGATGTTTTAAACTTGTGAGTTGTGCTGACATGGTTGGCAGCTCCATAGGTTGTCTTTTTGTGTGGCAGTCCCAAGGCACAGGGTTGGCACACCTATGGGCGGGCACCTCCTATGGCTCCCTATGGACTCTCTGCATCCTTCTATCTCTGCCCTGAAATAATTTCCCAGTGGGCTGGAGTGTGAGTGAGTGAGTTGTTGATGATTTACAACCCTCTCTGGGTCAGTGGATGCTCTACAAGGAGGCCTGAAACTGCTGGAGTGTGAATGTGACTGGCTCAAGACTTCAACTCAGGCATTAAAGCACTTGTGCAGGGTTTTGCTGCAAAATACAACATATCATAGAAGATGGAGTGCTTACAATGGTGCAAATAAAGTGCCACATAGATCTTGAAGTGAGCCATATCCCTCAGATCTGAGGAGCCTGTGTAACAGGCCTCTTGAAGGACATCTTCAAGGGCACAGATGATTGTGTTTATACTAAGGTGTAGGAGAGATCCTGAGGTCAAATATGCAGTCTGTCCACATTACTTGTCTGTGGGAAGACCTTGGAGCTAATCTTCATGTAATCTAACTGATACTCTCGGTATAAGCAGTGTGAACACCCTCAGCTTATCCCCTACAGAAATCTGGAGGTATGGTCAAATTATCTGGCAAGAAACTAGACAGCAATAACAGTCAATCCTAAAGACAATCAGTCATTGCTGCTGCAGAACCCACGGGGAATTGCGTTCTCACTGTACAGCTGATCTAACTCCTGCCCTAGAACTGATCAACACAAAGTCAGTCCTCTCCCTAGGTCAGACCGTGCTGACTCCAGTGCACTCTGACAAGCCATGAGCCCTGGAAAGCTGCATTAGCATCCACATGTACAAATCCACAAAATTAGATCAGGCATTCAGGAACTGGAATACATGAATGGATCTTAAGTTTGATCTCTTCAGAAAGAACTCCAAGGCAAACTTCAGAAAGTATGGCTCCTGGGAAAGGGCATAAGGAACATAATCTCAGTGTTGAAGGTAATAATGGAATGGTTATTCAATATTCAGTTTTTGGAAATCCTTTGCTATGTATCTGTGTAAAACAAAAGTTTAACACAAAAGGAGCTTGCAAAACTCTTTGTCGATTATATCCTTTCCTTTCCCTTTTCCTTTCCTTTCCTTTCCTTTCCCTTTCCTTTCCCTTTTCCTTTTCTTTCTTCTCCTTTCCTTTCCTCTCCTTTCCTTATCATGCTTAAAGGAGTAGAAAACAAGCTCATCTTACTTTTTTTTTTAAATTGATGTTATTGAAAAGAGGCGTTTGGATGTACAATTTATACAGATGTTGAAGAAGAAAGAAAAATCTTCCATTCACTCTCCCCACCTCAGCCCCCATCTTCATATTTTTTGACCTAGGATTTTTCTGGCATGTCCTTTCATAGCCTCTCCTCTACACTTTCAGAAAGCCAGAGGTATTCTAGACTTGATGCTTTAAACCATTTTAAAAAATATTATATTTTTAAGTATTTTATTTCTATTTCTTAGGAATATTTATGCATTCTATAGCCAGAGGGGTGAGGGAAAAAAAAAAATAAAAAAAATAAAAGAGATCCTCTAATAGTTCTGTTCCCTCTCATGGGTTAGAAAGCCTCACTCAGTAATTCTCACTTTTATGCTTGTAATTTTGTGGTTGAACCAGCATGCAAATTTTGAGACAACTCCCTGCCTTGATTTCACCAAGTGTTTAGTGAATCTCTTGCAGCAGTTAATTATCCTCGTGCTGAAAGTCAGAAATTTGCAGCTCATTTCTAGTTTACCTTCTGACTTTACCTTGCAATCACTGGGTCTCCTGCCTTTGCTGACTAGCTTGGAAAACTTTCCCCAACTAAACATATTTTCCTGCTGTGTGTTTTAAGGTTGCTGTAGGATCTGGAGTGCATTAGACATGTTCCAAAGATACGAGACAAGGCTGTGCCTTGCACAATGCTTTTGCAACCTGAAGGAGAGGGGAAAGAAAATGAATAAAGAAAATTGATTAAAAAAGAGTGATGCACAATAGGTCTTTCACTTTACTGTAGGTCTTCCCTTAGCCTTGCTCTACCTTGCTGAGGAGAGCTTAGGATGAAGATGAGAACATCTCAGAATCAAAATCTGAACCCAAACCGCACAAGCACTTTGTCTCATCTCCAGTAAGTGAGGAGTTAAGCTGAGCTCTGTGCGTCTCTTTGTCTCCTTTAAAATCAATCTTTCTACCCAATTTGGAAGGTTTATTTATTCCCTGAAGCTCAGGTAACTGGAAAGACTGAGTCAGGTCTCAAGGTAAGCCTGGAGTACCTCAATGCTTTGTAATAATATTTTGCCATTTGAATAAGGAATTGGTAAAATACTGTCTCTTGGTTATTACTGCCTTCCTCTGCAGCTCTGACTAGATGTAATGAAGAGAAGCAGAGGGAGTATTAAAATGGAGGTGGAAAGCAATAGAAAATGTGGGGACCTTTGCTTCTCCTGCACCAGTAGGTTCTCATAGACTGAGCAATGCCTTGTCTTTCCACGTGTGGACTCCTTGTTACACTTTGACTTGGCTGCCATTGCTTCAGCCTAGCTAAACAGCATCAGTGTGCTCCTTTTTGGAGTGGTAAATCAGCCTGAGTCTCTTGGAGGAAATAAAAGTTATGTACTGTCAAACAGCTGAAAAAGGTCTGTGACAAGTTAGTTCACCTAAAATGTGAACTTACAAATATGTCCGTTCTTCCCAAATAAATAATCTTTTAACTGGCATTAGTAAGTCAGCAGCTGGGCTGTCAGATGTGGAATAAAATTCAAGGCAAGGGCAGCTGTATGCAGACTGAGCTGTACACAGATGGCAGTGGGTCCAGTTAGTTGGGAACAACTGGCAAAATTCAAGTCACAGGATAAGATGAACAAAAGACCATGGGATATTCCACGTGAGGCAAGACATGCATTGGCAAAGCTGCATGGTTTCCTGCAAATGGGACTGAACAGCAGTGAAACTGTCCATGGATGTGATAGTCAGCTTTAGGCAGGGAGACAAGATGGTGGTCATTGCACACTGGAAGGGAGCCTGCTTTCATCATTCCCCAGTGCCAGGCTGTACGGAGGCACAGCTCCACATTCAACAGAAAGGGATAAGAACAGCTCAGAGGAAGCTCAGGGCAGTGACTTCCCCCCTTGGATCAGGGCCACATCACCTTGTTGTGGTGGTGGGCCTAGGTTTGTTTTGACTCTAGCCTGCTGTTGCTAGCGTGACCTGAAAACTTACTGACCATTTCCTATTGAACTCAAAGTTTCCCAATTAAGCCGGACAGCAGGTAAACAGGAGGAAGAAAGCTTTAACAGAGAGCCTTGTCAAAGCTGTGCTGGATCAACCAGTAAGTACTGGAGAATTTGGCAGGAGAAGAGTCACAGGGTTGGATCAGGTTATTCATTTTTTGCTAACTGCTCTTAACATTTCTCTTCTCATACAGATGCACAGCATTCAAAGGTTTTGCCAGAGGTTCCTCTACGCAAGTTCGTGTCTCACTCTTTGACTGTTCATTGACACAAACCTTTAAAAGGGAAAAATACTAATTTAATTGCCCTAGGGCGGAGTGGGGAGAGAAAAGAAAATAATAATATTAAAAGCATAACTGCAACCCAAAGGATCTACAGGAGATGTGGAACAGGGAAGGGTGTGCTTGAGCAAATGCTAGAATGTCATTTGGCCAGACATTTCTACCTCCAAGGTCACCCAAGTGTTTTGACTGAATAATAAATTTTTTGTATCTTACTCTTAAACCTGGGAGGACTGGGAAACAGCAGGGGTGGAGGAGTAATAGAGAGGGAGGGAAAAGGAGAGTTGTGGGAGTGCAACTCAGTCGTTACTGCTTGAAGTCCTGTGGAGTCTGATCACACAAGTATTTGCAGATCCTGGCAGTAGTATGTGTGACACCGAGTACGTGATCATCTTAGGGTTGATCCCACATTTATTTTATTTCAATTGTTGGATGATGCAGCTTGTTGTCCTAGGTCTTGCAGGGGCAAGAAATATGAAGCTGAAATAATGTATGTTGAACTCTATGTCCCTAAAAAGAAGAGAAGATGGCCTAGGGAAGGAAAAGGAATTGTGAGATGAAAATTTCACACTAAGGACATTGTTCTTTCCCTGTGGGATTATGAGAAATTACTCAGAAAGGGACTGGAATTCTGCTACTGGTATCTCAAAGGGAAAGAATCAAGTCTACATTCTTCCAAAATATTCTTTCCCATGAAAACTAAAGCACCACCCCTTCCAAAAAATACCTTCTAACACTCTGTGTGAGAAGAATGTGGTATCAGGGCACTCTCTGCCCACAAAGACAGGCAGGAGTTTCTAAGCTACAAACCAGCATAATTCATCTTGCCTTTGCCAGGATAAATATCACAGATCCAGAGACTTTTTAACTCTTTGGTTCTACAGTACCTCCTCCAAAGTGTTGTACACACTTTCATTCTCTAATCAAGGAGGAAAAAGCTGTTTTATTGAACTTGGACTGCTTAATCCAAGTTGAAGTCCAAAATTAATCATGCTAACTGATAGCAACTGAACAAAAGCTGCCAGGGAGCTCAGAGGTTAAATCCAGCCTGCAACTTTGAGTAGTACTGCAGTGTCTTTATCCTTTCTGCAGATCCACCCTGTGTCAGCTGCCTACTTAACACTCCAACTCTCACTTCCCACAAAAAAAAGAAAATGTGGATCTACTGTTCAGCCATCTTGTAGAGCAAACAGCAATAAGGACATGTAGTACCACAGAAATTTTGGGAGAAAAATTGCTAGCTCTGCTCTGTCTTTAGTGTTGCACAATGTTTTTTAATGCAAAAAAGAGTAGTGTTTGTAAGGAAAAAGAGGAATAGATAGATAAGGGGCTTCAGATATCAGCAAAAAAAACCAGTTTGCTACTCACTACAGTATGACTAGTGTTAGTAAAATCCTTGAGGTGATTGAGCCCACAATGGGTTCCAGAGGTTGGGAACTTGTATGTAGTAGTAATCAACACCTATCCAGTTCCAGGTAGTAGAGGGATTGAATAAGAGTAAGAATAAATATTACTTGTTGGTCCTACTCAAACTGGTCATCAGAAGCAACAAATACTCATAGGAACATATGAATCAACCCACAGATTTCAAATGAGCTTGATGTTTGATCATTTTGCACACAAACTACCAACCAGGGCAAACCTTCTGGAAATCATAACAACTTCAAGAGGAATTGTATTCTCCATGGTGTGTAGGACCAGCTTTTCTCCTGGTATTCCACAAAAAACAGTGGCATAAAATGGTATATTCAAATCAGAAGACAGTGGGGAATTTTAAGAGTCAGGATAGTGACATGAGTACTAGAGCTCCAAGTCTGAGTCAGCATCAGCAGCCACTTGCCTAGAAGGTGGATATCCTCCCTGGGTAGTATAAGGAAGCCTGAATCTTGAGAACTAAATAATGCTTTAATATTTATATTACAAATCATTTTATGAAATGCTTTGCAAGAAGCCATCTTCCCCGGGTGCTGATGGGTAATTATTTCACAGAATCACAAAGTATGCTGAGTTGGAAGGCACCCATAAGGATCATTGAGTCCAACCCTTAGCCCTGTACAGCCCTATCCCCAAGAGTCACACCATGTGCCTGACTGAGAGTCTCATCCAAACGCTTCTTGAATTCTGTCAGGCTTGGGTCTGTGACCACTTCCTGGGAAGCCTGTTCTGGAGCCCTGCCACACTCTGGGTAAAGAACCTTTTTCTAAAATCCGACCTAAACCTCCAAGGACACAACTTCAGGCCATTCCCTAGGGTCCTGTCACCGATCACCACAGAGAAGAGATCAGTGCTTGCCCCTCCTCTGCTCCTCACGAGGACATTGTAACTGCAATGAGATCTCCCCTCAGTCTCCTCCAGGCAGAACAGACCAAGTGACATCAGACACTTCTCATATGACTTCCCCTCAAGGCCCTTCACTACCTTTGTTGCACTCCTTTAGAAACTCTCTAATAGCTTAACATCTTTCTTATACTGTGGTGCCCAAGACTGCACACAATATTCAAGGTGAGGCTGCCCCACTGCAGAGCAGAGTGGGACAATCCCCTTCCTCAACTGGCTGCCTATGATGTGCTTGATGCCCCCCAGGACATGGTTGGCCCTCCTGGCTGCCAGGGCACTGCTGACTCATATCCATCTTGCCATTGACCACGTCCCTGTCTGTAGCACTGCTCTCCAACACCTCATTCCCAAGGTTGCCCCATGCCAGGTGCAGAATCTGGCACTTTCCCTTGTTGAACTTCCTATGGCTGGTGATTACTCAGTCCTCTTATTTGTACATGTCTCTCTGCAGGGCCTCCCTGCCTTCAAGGGAGTCAACAGCTCCTCACAGTTTTGTGTCATCTGCAAACTTGATTAGTATCCCTTCTAGTCCTGCATCCAATTCATTTATGAAGATGTTGAAGAGCACAGGGCCTAAGATGGAGCCCTGTGGAACCCCACTAGTGACAGGTTGTCAGTCTGATGTTACCTCATTCACTATTAGCCCCTGTGCTTGATCTGTGAGCCAGTTTCTCATCTACTGCATGCTGTGTTTATCCAGCTGTATGCTGGACATTTTGTCCGGAAGGATTTGCTCTTGTGAAAGAACATACAAGGAGCAAGGAATGCCTTTCCTTCACACTCTTCCTGAGTCTGTCAACTTCCCACTTTCACTGAGTCCTTGCCCTGCTGCATAAACTGAGGCTTGTTTAAACCACGTTCAGTTCAACAGCATGAGAATTAGGTGGTGGGTTTGCAAGTGGAGCTGTCATGTTCTACACCCATACATATACCAGGCACAAGCTGAAGGTGTCCTTTAAAAGCTCCTGCAAAATAATATTGCTGTTAGTTTAAACACCAGGCCACTGCAGAGTACTCGTCTAGCTTTCTCTGCTTCAATCTGGAGTCTGGTTCATCCACCACATGCAGTTTTTGCACAGCCTGAACTTGCTTGCTAGAGGTCAAATACTGATGCTTTTATTTCTGCCTCACCCCTCCTGACTGAAGAAAGAACAAATATTTGCTTAAAATTAAGCCCATTTTGGTCTGGAACTTCAGCAACAAAACAGTTTCGACACTGCAAAAGAGGAAAGCATCCAGCATGCTTTGCTGTCCCCCTCCCCTTCAGCCTGGGATTCCAAAAAGACCCAAAGTACTTTGCACAATATTTGAAAATAAATATTACTCATCTTTAAGCTGATAGTTTGGAGCCCAGATGGGCTCAGGATTTATAACTGAAGGAGAGAGGCCAGCTTAATGCTATGTGATCCATGTGTTACTACCATCCACGTACCAGCTCCTGTCAAGTCTTCTTCTTTCATGAATGGTCATTTTATTCCAAAGTATCCCAAGGTTCCAAGATACTGGGCTGATTAACTCCTTCCTGAAGGGTTTGGGCCCCAACTGTGGTCAGTTTTGTCCTTCTGTCTGGAAGGGCCAGATAATATTTTATTACTGTTATTCTTTAGATCCCTTCTTCTCAGGAAACACTTGATTTTTTTCCTGGTGCAAATACACTTCTTTGAGATCTAGCTAAGACTGGAAAAGGGATCTAGGGGGACAAATTATGGCATACCATTATTAATTTGAAGAAGGAGGAAAATATATAAAAGTCATCCATCACTCCCAGCCTTTTCCAAAGAGAACCATCATGACTTTTCCACGGGCCTAATAATTTTCATCATTTTGAAAGGGAAACATCCCACAAGGAAAAGTCAGGGAAGCTGGAGGTATTGAACAAGCTGATCTATAAAGATAATTCATTTCATGTTTCTTCAGTTTTGACTTGTGCAATGGTTTGACTCATGAACAATGCCAAGGTGCTATGGACTGGAAGTGCAGCTCCCTGCAGATAGGGATTTGGTTGGAGCTTGAGGAATTACCTCAGAGGAGCATCCTGCAACTGAACACAAAGCTTGCCACAGAACTGTACTCCAACAATCAGCTCCATCTGAGGCTCTCCCTGACCATGGCCTGTGGCCTCAGAAGAGACCTTGTGCACACGTGTGAACCACAGAGAGAGAGAGAACAGGCTGAGAAACACCTCAGTTCAATCCTCTCCTCGCTCCCCTCTCTATCTCATTCCACCTTGAGTCTAGGCAGTGGGTTTCCCACAGCAAAGCTGACTCTTAAGGCTGGGGAGAATAAACAAAAGAAGGGGAAAGCTAAGGGCAGTTTGAGGGAGCAGTGTGGCAGGTGGAGCCCAGTGTCATGCACAGCCAGGCACATGACCACACCAATGTATGTATTATCCTTTATAAATAGCTACGAGCAGATGTTCAGCCAGCAAGTGGCTGTGTCGGTTGGAGCCATTACAGCTTGCAGATGCTTGGCGCAGCCCTCCAGCCAAAGATTACCTCTCCCGCAGCTCTGCTGGCAGTCAGTTCTGCTGCAAGCAAGAGTCATCTGGATTAGCTCATACCACCTGGATCAGCTGCTTGAGCTGTGCCGTCTGATTCTGCACTGGAGCAGATTAGGGAGAGCTCACATCATCCCTTTGATTGGTAAAAACCAGGGGTCAGACATCTTCCAGTTCACACAGCTGAAGTCTGGAGGAAAGTGTCTTGCCTTGCTCTGACCCACATGTGTGCTCAGAAAGGCATGTGCATGTTTTGTATGTTTAGAAAGAAGTTTGTGTGATAAAAAGCTGGCACATGTAGCCAGGAATTTTTGTTCAGCCATCAAAATTATGATGATTTCAGAGCTCCTCTAACACTTTCTCCTCCCTCTCCCTGTTTAGTCAGGATGGTAATTCTTGCACAGGAAGTGCCCCTTTTATTTTTACTTGTGCAGCATCTAACACAATGGAAGACCACCTGTAAATCTATAATGACAAGCCAAATGAAACATGAGCAGGCACCTTTGACAGTTCATTTGGAGTTAACCTTTATCCTCTGCATGTAGAACACATGTCACAGCTGGGCCAAACCTTATTTAGCAGCTTTAACAGATTCCATGGTATACCAGAGAAGAGTAGCTTGGTCATATTCCCCCATTTCTTTTTTGTTTCTTACACATCCAGTATTACGTTAATATGCACATAAAGAAAAAGCAGACCAATGATGTGAACATGCAGCTTTCTCCTGTTATGTTGGCACATATATAGCAAGATACACAGGTATGGGGAAACATATGCTGATTTAAATAAACCTTACAAAGAGCACAGAGAGAAATACCCCAAAAATTAAACAGACAAGTTAGGCAAACTGCAAGTTGGGAAGTATCTTGTGTTTTCTCTCCTTTTTTGTTTTTTGGCCTGTTGAGCCTATAGCAAAGTTGGTATCACTTAACCTCTGGCTGGACTCAGATAATAACAATGTAATTCCTGATTCCCAGCCTCAGCAATATGGTTTTTGCTTTTTTTAAACCTGGAATCCAAATTTAATTAGCACAAAAAATTAAAATGAAAATAAACCTGGAGACAGCTGAACTCTGGGTCACAAAAGCAGAGAGCTGATTGACAGATGAGGAGGAAAAGCAGTTAATGATGCAATTAGCTTCCTTCTGTCTCATCCATTCACCTATGGGGGATTGATTTATAAAAAATCAAATATGGTATCAATATGGATGCTGTAGCCAAAGAAAAATATAAACTGGCAGACACATAGAGAGATCCTGATGAATCCCCTGGGAGAGAGTTTGAAAGCCTTAGCCAAACCTCACAAAACAGTGAGTTCCTGATATATATTCAAGAGGTGCATGTATATGGACTTGCCCAGTGCTATATTTATAAGCTGGAGCTCTTCTGTGAGATATCAGTTGCTACCTCAGTGCCCTGAGAAAACCTCAAGTGACTCAAGCTGTCCGTGATGATGAATACATGCATAGAATAATTGCTCCACTTTGATGCACGAAACAGAATTTTCTCAAGGCATGTGACAGTGGAAGAATTGGGATACTAAGAAAAGAGGGCAAGAAATGGCTTTTAATAGATTCCATGAGCCAGGGAATGTTGGCTAGCACACCCTCCGTTACATGGCTTCTCCCTCAGTGTGGGAATCTGCATAATCATAGGTCTGCTTGACCCATAGACTAAAGGAACAGGAAAGACCATTGCTTCAGATACAGACAGATGTTTTTTCTTGCCATGAGCACTGTCCACTGGCTTGCATGTTTCCCTGTTGTCACTGCTGCATAAAACACGAGACTGCATAGGGCACTCTTGTGTGCACACAGAATCCCCCCTGCTCAGGGTATCTTCCATGTATTTGGTACTCCACAAGAAATGAAGTAACTGCACACATCTTCTGCTGCAAGTTTGTGATCTCAGATGGTACTTGCTCCTGAAAGTTCTTCCATTGCTGAAAATTTAATAAATACATCAAAATCCAGGACTGCTATGAAGACACATCCAAAAGGACATCAAATTAGCAATACAAGTCTCCATGGGAAGCCTTTCAATTTAGTCTCAAAGAGGGAGAAGAACTGGGATTTGCACTTCAGTGAAGTCTGATTTTAGTCAAAGGAAGAAACAAAGCAATTAGCAGCAGAGCACCTTTCCCCTCAGGAACTTTCCAAGGACCTGTATCCATTGTACTATTTAAGCATGAGACCCTTGGAGGAGAAAAGGTGTCCAGGCTGTGGACTCATGTTCTGTTTTCAACCACCCAGCAGTAGAGCTGTTTGTGTAATAGTTCTCCAAGTTATCTCCAGTCTGATTGACCTATATTTGCAGAGACTTTGTTATTTAATTAGTTTACTAATCCAGCTCATTGTGGCTGAAACAGGGTAAGGGAACACATAATTGGAGAAGCTGCTGTCAGGAGAGGTGTGACAAGGACAAGGGGAAGTGATTTCTCCCATCAGCACAGCTGCTGGCAGGGGTCACATCTGTCTGCACCATTAATCTCCACTGGGATTGTCATTGGGGTGCTGTGGGGAGGAGGCAGTTCACTCTGAAATCCACCAGATTATCCAGTGTGGCTTCTAGCAGTATATAACTCATAGCTTTTAGCCTGAACCGCTCTCAGAGAATGTATTAACTTCTCCTTCTTGAGAAGAGAACACAAAAGAATTTGGGGACTTATGGTTGAACTGAGGACAAGCTTTCAAGATAGTCTTGACTTCATGCAGTCTCAGATTTTGGCCGTGAAGGGCCATCTGCCTTCCAGGAACTTGATTTAAAGTAGATTTCAGCACATATAAAGTAGCCCCCTCCCCTCACTGACAACTGCAGGAGAGATGATCCTGTTTGTGCCATGGCACGTAGCATTGACGTGACTGTCCCAGCCCAGCTTGCCAGCTCAGAAGGAGAGCTGAGTTTGTGGTGAAGATGGGCATCTGTTGACTCTCTGCACGAGTGCTGGAGCCCAGCCCAGGGGAATTCTCCAATGCTTGCCTCTGCTGTTGCTCTTGTGAGAATGAAACAAAGCTGTTGGAGCTATCAGCCTAGTTCCTTTCAAGAGCAATAAATCCACAGTGAAAGCAGCAGAAACAAAGCTCCTCTATATACGCTTTACATTTCAACCTAAAAGAGAAGAGAAAAATAAAGAGGAGGGTTAGCTTAAGAAGGGTTTCTTCTGGACATTCTCTGCAATGGTAGGAATATGCTCTGAAAGCATACTACCTAGAGATGATGAGCTTGGCGGCCACAGAAAGGCTGCAACCCCCGAAGTATAGCCAACTATTCAATCAAAGAAGCCATTAATGGCAGTCATTCATGTTTCTTATAGCTGAAAGTAGTACAAGACCTTCAGGGGTTTGCCTCAAATCACCCTTCTTGCCTCTATATGGGAGAGGAAAACAGAAGCACTGAATACAGAATATTTACTGGAACAGTGCACAGCTGGGTTGTGAGGTTTTCAATTTTTTACATATAGCAAATCAGTTACAAGACCAGGAGAAGAACACAGGTTTCTTGAAGTCTGAGTCACTACGATTCTCAGCCTCTCCTCCATATGATCTGAGGGCAGAAGAAGTCCAGCTGCAATCATGCAGTGCTGTGTCCAAGCCACTGCTGTTCCAAAGGAATAATGGACTTTTACACCATCAGGCACACAAATTCAGCTATGCAACTCTAAGACCAGGCAGTCTGTCCCTCTGGTACTGCCTGTTGCTCTGTGAACTTATTGCCTTAATTAGGACTTGTTCAGAGATCCCTGGCTTGCCTTTCGTTGCTGGGTGGAGACATACCGTGAGCTAGGGCTTTTTCTGGGCTTGAGTTTTTCCCCTCTTTTGTTCCAGCAAAATTACAGCAATGCCTGTTTCATGTTGTTCCATGGGGCTTCCCTTTGTAAAGAAAACTCATCAGCCTTGCTAATATAATCACTCAGTGATGCCATGTCAAAATGTGATTAAATGAATAACCACAGTCTTTTCAACACATCTCTCTGTGCAAACAGATGTTTAGAAAGAATGCAATATGTTGCAGGAAAAAAAAAAAAGTCAGCAAGGGATAATGTCTAAGCAGTTGGAGCCTGGAGCCTCAGACTACGGGTATGGTCACTTAAGCCAATAGGGAGAAGTGGAGATAAACTTTTTTCCCAAAATTTCTAAGTTGTCAGCATCATTAACTCTCAGATCCTGGCCTATTTCCATCTCATTGCTGCCTCCCCACCCCTCCTACAGTAGTGACGTCCCTTTCAGTTTGTGGGTTGTTTTATGGGTTTTCCAACGAAGGCACTGATTGTTAGAAATGTCACAAGGGAAGTTAGTCTTATGTCAGAGATGAACTATTTAATTGCAGTCACCATTCACACTCCTCTCAGGAGAAATCCATAAAACCAGAGCTGGAAATCATGGACCTGTAATTGCAGCAGCATACTTCAGAACTTCTGTGTAGCCGTGGTGTTGGTTGAAAAACAGCCACTAGGATCTACTCCAGAGGAAGGAACAGAGTGTTTCCATAGTGGCATTCTACCTTTTGGGTACAAAGGATTTAAGCAAACAGCCTCATTAAAAAAAAAGAAAAAAAAAAAAGACAACAAAAAACCCCCCCTAACAAACAAAAACAAAAACAAACAAAAACCAAACCAAAACACAAAAACAAAGGGAAATTAACTACAGTCCATCTAATGCAGCTACTTCTGTGGCCTCAATGTCTGAAGTATCTGAGCTTTTCAGAAAGTTTGTATGATATATCTCTCCTCTTAGTACTGATTGCTGTTAATTGCCCATTTTTCAGAGGGCAGTTAAACCAGAACTCTCACATTTCAGTGTTTCTTCCTACCCTAATTTTAGTTGTCTCCAAGGGAGATCCTGAAGGCCAAGGTATCTAAGATACTAGGTAACCAAACGTGTTTGCAAGGAGTGAAGTCACTATCAGAAGGTGATTCCCCTGTCTAATCATACCTGTTCAAACATTTCCCTGGGGATTCCTTCACTAGACCTGTCATGATATTTTACACCTTCTTGTTAATGCATCTTCCTGCTCAAGGAGCTGATATTAAATGGGATATGGGGCTCTGCTATAACATTTGCTTCTCTTAGTAAAAGAACAAATGGATACTGCATTCAGGACATAAGTACCCTTTGGAATCCTTGACATTCTAGACATGTAAGATAATGGTGAGGATGATTGCTAATGAACCCAAGGAAGTTCAAAGAAAGAAAGCTGAGACTAAAGGATGTTTGTTTATTCCAAACTGGGCTTACACAGGGTCAGGGGATCACACCCATGAATCCCTGGTGTGTTCATATGTTTCTACATTAGTATAGAAAAAAGATAAGGTGGTGCCAACATTTCCATTATGCTGCTTTATTTGCAATTTTGAAAGGCAGCCATAAATAAAAGCACTCTGGAAGACACTTTGGCAGATGGCATCCTGACTCGTGAGTGAATCTGGTTGATTTTGATTTACATTTACATTTTTTGACATTTTTTCTTAAAAAGAAGACAAGAAAATTGCTTCAGATAAACATTAGACCCAAAACATTATGACACAAAAGCATTATTATGGGCTACAAGACCACTTAGCAGGAGAGAAAAATAATGATGTGCTAATATCTGAAGATCATCCAAGGAGAAAGATCGGTCATTCAGGGAGGTCCAGGGTGGAGGGGGGCTAATGCAAGACACAGAGAATTAAGAGCAGTGTGCTGTTGAGACTCAGCAAAGGAAACATTAGCTTGAGGAAAACTTTCCTACAAGTGGACCAGTCTCCCAAGGCAGGAGATGGAAACCTGATTGCTTGAGTCACACAGCCCTGGACTGCCTCTGTGTCTGAAGGACTGATGTGGTGAGCTATTCTGCATGGGCAGGGAGAAGCCTGCGTACCTTGGAGACTTCTGTTTCCCACTTGGATGACTCACTTCAAAGTTCAGGATGAATTTTAAGTTGGTGGGTTAAACTGAGTGATGTTTGCCAGGATACATCTCTGCTAAGAGGGGAAGACGTCAGTACTTAGTGCTGAAGTTTCACATGCACTAAAGAAGTACAGAAAATATTACATTCCCTCTTTCTGATCCTGGCAGCTGATGATGTTTACAGTGCAGAAGGGACTATTTGAAGTCATAAAATACATAGGAATGGAGGAGAGGAAGATGTTCTAGTGCCTGGGAAGACTGGGGATGCAACTTTGAACAGTCCTATACAGGTCTGCAAACATTTTAAAAAGTTCCCCCATTCAGCACTATATAAGTCACACCTATAAGCTTTCACTTTTTCTCTCCTTGCAGTCGCCTTATGTGTTGCTCAGAAGAATCTTTGCCATTACCCAGCTTAGGTGAACCCTATGTTTTCGTTGACCCTTAAGTTACTAGCTCACATAGTCTTTTTAATTGTCTATTTAATCCAAGCCTGATTTTACTCCTGAGACATTTTCTAGGTGCAGTGTAGAGTCTCCTTTTCTTTGAAGGCTCAACTATAATTCAGCCAGTAGGAAAACAGATCCCAGTATAAGACCTTCACTTTCACCTTTCATTAACAGCTTCTTGGAAGACATCTCTCCAACTGCTCCCTTCCTCCTACTGGGACTGGGGAAACAATTGCTCATGTTTGCACTGAGTGGGCATTCTTATTAATTCCAGTACTAAACACAGAAAGGGCAGATTCTTCAGGATGTGGGGACTGACTCCTATTACACATCTCATTTCCACTTCCATGCCAGAACGACATTTTGACATCTGAATGAGATCATTGTCCATGTACACTGGAACATGCTCCACTACACTTCAGAGTTTAGGACCCTGGTATGGCACTAAACACCTTAATAAGCTGGTGGGCATCTCCAGAAAAGCTGCTGTAAGTAGGGAAGGCAGGTGAGCCAGAGCATGTCATGATGATGGTCATTGTAGTGCAGGTTGGAAGGCTGGGGTCTCAAACATCCTACCCTTGAACAGAAACCAAAGTGGAAATTTGGGTTATTCCACAGGGAGGACTGAGTTCAAGGGTGATATGGCTCAGAGAGGTTTATCCAGACTTACTCTGAAATCTGACACAAACTTGGCCTGTTTGTTTCCATGAGGAGAGCATCTGCACGCCTTTTTGTAAATCTCCCAGCAACAATGATATAAATAAAACCCTAGACTACAGGGCTGTCCTGACAACTTGTCCTGCCCTTTCCTACAAGAGAGGCTGATTCCATGTAATGCTACAATCCACATGGAGTGTGTGTGTACTTTTTTTTTTTTTTTCCCTTTTTGTTTTCTTGGAAAGGAAGCAGGAAAAGCTCTACCAAGCTAATGATTAATGCAAGGAATCACATCCTCACATATTGAACAAATAAATATAAGCTAATATAAATAGGAAAATACTCTTGGAATTTGTCAGTCCATGGTCTCATTATCTTGAGCTCCAGAGCCAAAATTGCAGACTATGGTTTACAGATGCTTTTCCCTCTTTCCCTCTCCTCCTTCTTTTCCTTGCTTGCTTCTCTACCTTTTTTTTTTTCCCCCAAGGCAGCTCAAAGGAACTTTTGACTCCCTTGCTAGGAATTGCTCCTCTCACAGAAAATTCTCTTCTCTTGTCAAATGAATTCGGCAAATGTTAGTGAAAACGTTGCTAGTAAATATTCTTTGAAAACACTTATGGGTTTCTGAGGGTGTATGAAAACTGTTCAGGCTGCAGTTCACAGAACTTCCAGCCCACCAGAGACCTCAGAAATTCTTCATTATATTTTTTGCCCCAACTACTCCTCCACTCACAGGATGCTTGAGACACTATTTTGTCTAGAAGAGTCCTACACACTGAAAAAGGAAGAGAAAAAAGAGGGCAAAAATAATCCACAAGGCAAACCTACATTTATCCCTTTTTTAATCTGGTTACCTGAGCTTTAAGGAAATGACAACCAGTCTTCCTAGATACTTAGGTGCTCACCTCTCAGGGTCAGGGAAATGAGGAGTTTTGTTTGGGATCCTTGATAAATGGTTTCAAGAAGACCTTTCTACATGTTATAATTTGCTTGGTTATTGTTGTTTTTTGTGGTTTTGTTTTTGTTTTTTTTCCATTTGTATCCCCAAATCAGACTCTGAATTTGTCTGAAGTATCTTTTCCCTTGCTTTGAAATTACACCAGGTTTACTTGGGTGAATTTAGTACTACTTGAAGTCTTCACTGAGACTTTTAATCTGAAGAATCAGGGGATAAGTGGGTGTATTTGTCAGTCCATAGCTGTTCCCTGGGTCAGACCTTCAGTTTTGTACCAGTGCTGTAAAAGAAGAAGTCTATGGCAGTCATCAGTAGTGAAAAAGACTGAATTTTCAAGTCACAGCCCTAGTCTTTCTCCTTACTCCATAGGCACTAGGCAGGGAGGAGTTGAACCTGTTCCTATTTCAGGTTTCATGACACTGAATGTGCATGCAAAATCTGTTTTTCGTTATCAGCAATTTTTCCCCTAGATAATATTCATTCTTCCAGAAAGAGAGAAAAGATAAGGGAAAAAAAAAAAAAACAACAACAAAAACCAAAACCAAAACCAAAACAAAACAAGCAAACAAAAAAACACCAAAAAACAAAACACCAAAAACAAAACAAAAAAAAAATGAAGAAAAAAACCCAAACAAACAAAAACAAAACCAAAAAAAAACCCAGAACAAACAATCCTACAAACTACTGACTGTTCAGCAAAGAAATATTATCCAAGAGCTCCTCTGCATTAGATAGTTTCATTGCATTGCTCTCCCCTCTTTGCACCTTTGACTCTGTCAGTTGCATTTTGGTAAGAGGGACCTTTGGTTGCAACTCCCTCCAGGATCTCATATGAAATGAGAATGATAGATGTCAACTCCCTCCTCAGCTCCCTCCTTTCTGGGCCAATAGTCAGGGTCACAGAAAACTCCCAGGGCAGTTGGCAATCTCTTGTTAGAGTTCTCAGCTGGGAAGACATGAGAACCATGCCAAACTGGCCAAAACTGCTAGAAAATCTGAGCTGGTTTCAAGGTTCAAAGGGGAAGCAAAGCAAAAAAAAAAGAAACAAACCTGTGCTATTTCTCAATGTTTTTGCTGACTCAGCATCCAGATAACTGGAAATTTCTCCTTGACTTGGAGAGATGTGTCCAAACATAAAGCCTGGACCTGGCCACACTTCTGAATTTAAGAAAGTTTGTAACCAGACCTCCACTTTACAGTTGGTCCCAAGCCAGCACTAACAAAGCAGAATCAAACCTCTCTTTGATTATTTAATGCAACCCAGGAACTAGAGCAGATCTGATCACAGCCATGGATTTGAATGGGAATGTTGGGGGCCAAAGACTACCAACCCACACTGGGTAACACTGCCAAGGGACAATGAACAGCATTGCAGGGTCATAAGAATTCACATTCAGGGAAAACCCAAGCATCTGCTTCCATCAGGGACTCACCTTTCTGTTTTTCAGAAATGAATAAGGGTCTTGAAGAAAGTCCTCCCAAATTCTGGTGTCAGTGCTGTGGATTCAGCAGAACTGTGCTCAGACTTTGAGCCCCAGGAGATTTCCATGTCAGTAGTTTTGCTAATTCAGTCCTTTTTCTACACTTCCCTCATAGCTTTCTCCCATAAGTACTTCATCTGCTGAAGTTGGCCACATAATCAATTTACCATCCACAGGCTTGGCTGACTTTGATAAAGAGGATTTAGAGGGTTAATTTGAGCCCTCATATTTCTGAGGGGATGCTATACTTAGGAAACTTTCTGCACTGTGCTTCAGCACGGATTAGTTGTTCTACTTTCCATAAAACCTTATGTCTGCCAGCTTGACTAGGATTAGAACTAATATGGAGTGTGTAGATCCCATTGCCACAAATAGAGCTTCTGCACTAGGGCTGCTTTGCTTGGGATACAAGCCAAAGTTATAAATATTGAGGGCCTGATTTTTAAGTCCATCACAGTTGCAGTACGTATGTGTGTGTGTATATATATATATATATATATACACATATATATGTGTGTGTGTACATATAGATACATAAACAGATACGTGCTTATGTGTGTGATACTTCACACCCATGGTCACTCTGAATGCACACATCCAAATTTCCATGCTGTCCTTGAAAACTTCCTATGACAGGACAGGGCCAAGTTACTATTTCTCATACTTTGGAACCAAACTAAACCAGAATTTTTCTCCTCAGTGAGACAGATTTGATATTTTTCACTCTCAAAGGACACTTCTCTGTGGTGTGGCTATGTATGACACTCACAAAGAAAGGTCACCTGGAGACCTGCCCCAAAAATGAGGCTCTTCTATTTAATAGTTTCAAATTATACCTCTAGCACTGCATAACTGTGCTGCCTGCTTGCCCTGAGAAGTGGGTCTTCCTTGAGAATACAGAAGAAAATGTGAAAGTCAGACTAGTCAGCTTGTTATACGAAGCCTGTTGTCTCTTCCTCTGGCTTGTTTGTAGACCTTGATTAAATCTTGAAAGGAGCACAGCTGTTCCTGGTACTAACTGCCAACCTCCTCTTTAAATGAGCAACGCTAATTCCCCCTGTTGGTTATGTTACCACTCATGAAAGATGGTGAATGGGCTGTTTGCCAGCCAAGGTCCACAGGCAATGGAGGCTGCTGCTGCAAACACTCCACAGCATGTCTTGAAGAAGGTCTATGGAGAAGAGCCATCAGGGCCTGGCAGTGCTGCTGGTCATGGGGCGACTATGATTTGGCTTGTCTTGGCTTTAAAATGGTCCTAAGGGACTCAGTGTTGAAGGCAGAAGAGGGATAACCAGCAGAGAGAAGGTCCAAACCTCCATTTCTGACACTCTCCAAGCCGAGTGGCTAGTTCAGATGGCTGTAGGACTTGCACAGACATGCAGTTGCTGCTGAGAAGCAGAATTACATACCCAACTCTCTGAATTTCCACTGTCCTGGTCAGGATCACGATGAAAAAGCATCTCCACTCTCCTGCTCCTACAGCTTTGAAAGGAAGGAAATGGAGACAACACAAGTGAAAGAGCATCCAAACCGGAAACCTCAACAGCTGCTGCAATCACAGGCAGAAGAGAAAATCCTCTCCTTTTCCATCCAACCTCACCTTTTCTTGCAGACTATGGTAGGTCAAAAGCCCTGTTATTGCAGAATCCCATGCATAGGTGGAAGGGAACTAAGATAAATCCTTTATAAATCCACGGTGTTACCACCTAAAAATCCCAGCCCAAGCTTAGAAGACCCCTGTGGAGGGTATCATGTAGATAGGTCAAAGGGAGAACAACTGTGTCACCAAAAGTTTTTGAATTTGAGAGGCTGTCCCATGCATCTGTATTAAATCTACCCACTCCATGCTGTGTGGATTATCCTTGTGCCAAGTTTTCCTTGTAATTCAGGAGCAAAAAATATACGGCAGGCTTGGTGCCATGCAGTGAAAACACATGTCTTGTCTGTACATAATTGTACAGAAACTGAAGCCTTTTATTTTTCATGAGAACAGGCCCATGACAATCAAATCTTGTCTTTCTGAGACACTTATCTGGCATCTTGTCACATAGTTTTTGTGGGTTTCATATGTCTACTTAACTATTCCTAAACTCCTGCAAGGCTGGGAGGTACTTTTGGATTTTTGCACAGATGAATTCTTCCCCATATATATACTTTTTTATTAATTTCCTCCAAAAATACTTGGTAATTTCAATTAACATCACTCATGTTGAATTTCTTGGGTTCAAAAGTAGATTGGTCTGACATCTCAAAAATTATTCATGTTTTTGTTTTGAAACATTACACAGATGTATCTATATTTAACTTTTCTTAAATAAAGATAATACTTTTCTCCCCACCTTTTCCAAGCCATGAAAATTAAACAAAAAGGTTTGTTTTGGACTCTTCGGAGCATTTATATTTGATCTCCTAATAAAACAAACTGTTTTTTGTTGCTGATGCTTTACTGGAAATGTTTCAGATGAATCCCAGTGTACATATTTTTACTTTAGATTTTTAAGCTTGGTTTATAAATCAAAACATTTTTTCATCCCATTATTACCCATTATATCAACTAAGCTTGTACATTGGTGATTTAAATTCCTTACCTAAGGTCACACGGGGCACAGGTGATAGAGAGCTTCATGGAGATCGCCCAGTCCTGGGATACTGCAAGAAAATGCATGAACCAGGACTCACTCTTGTCTTCAAAGAACTTTCCAATGGTCTCCTCACTCTGCAAAGCAGGCAAAATTCTTTTCAGAACTTACCCAGTGAACTGGATTGTAAGAATTGGTGCCAAGGATTTTTCACATTTTGAGACAGTCTTTCTCCTTTTTTATTTTTTGGTTTGTTTTTGTTTTCTGGGAAATTATCTTTCACAGAATTAGGACATACTTTCCCCCTCTCTCCCCTTACTCACATATTTTCTGTTTCTGCTTTTGTTTTCAGTGTAAACCTGGAAGATTTCTGATTTGAAAAGCATATTTCCTGTTCTGTTAGGAATGGGTAGAGGTCTGGCAAGCTTGGCCTTGCCATCTGTCCTGTCAGTGAAAGCTCTTGCAATCCCAGCTTAAGCCATGGAGATGACCTTCTGCCACCCTCTCCTTGCTTTAGTGTGAGATTTAGGGGCTGTTGTTCCACATAAAGTAGATAGGCCTGGCCACAGCTGTGTCAAGACTGGATTCATGATGGTGAAATCCACAGAAGTAGGAGCCCAAGTGCCTAAGTACCTGGTTGTGACTGGACCCAACGCAGCTGCTGATGGCAGGAGACCCTGCCTCCGTGTTGTAGCTTCTCTGCTCAGTGTCCTGAGCAACCAACCCCCTGCTGAATTTTCCCACCCTGTGGAGGGAAATTAAATTCTTTGTCAGAGCTGGGAAATCCCCAGCATGGCCTAAAACCACGTTCTTTAGAATGCTGTTGACACTTTGCAATGTGCTCTGTTCGTGCCCGTGCGTGCACACGCAAGAGCAGTTTGCTGCTCAGTCCTCCCAGGGGAGAGCTGTGAGAGTTTATTTTACAGTAACTCTCATACAGTGGTTAAAAAACAGCTCTCACAGACTCTCTCAGGCTTCAGATCCTTCTTCTGGGCTAATCTCAGCACCCTTTGAAAGCAGAGAGAGAGATTCATTTCCTTGGTCAAAACCCTTCCCTCTGTCTTCTTCCACCCAGTTTACTCCCTGCATCTTTCAGCTGAACACACTAAAACAGCTGGGAGGACCTGGAAGGTAACTCACCTCCCCTTCCAGATGTTTAAGGGAAGATTTGCACCCTTTCACTTAAGAAAATAATTCCCAGGTGCTCAGCCCTCTTGACGTGATGGGCCACCTCCACGAGCTACTCCAGGAGTCTGCACGACAGAGGGACTTGGGACACTGGCCCCTCAGAAGTGTGGAGCTGGGTTGCAAGGTGACCTGATGTCGATTCCCTGAGGTGGATGCCCTGGCTTTGCTTCCAGGTCTCAGGAAGGGCTGAAGGCTGCTCTGCTCCTCTGTCAAACATTGCATATAGACTTAACATGGGACTGTCTTGCAAGCCCTCCTGCCTGCTTCCCCAGCCTCTCCTGGTGAGCCAGCACAGAGGCTGTGCCATTGGAGTGAGCTGACAGGGTATAGCAGGGGGATTGCACCACATCAGGGGTTGTAGCCCATCCACTGGGCCCCAAGATGATGCAAGCACAAGAGGTGGGTTCTGACCATACTCAGTGCTGTTTGCCTGCTCAGTCTGTAAGCTGGAGTAAGGGAGCTGTTTGAGGAGCACTAATCCCCTAGCTGGGCTAAAAAAAACAGGTGGAATCCATGTGGCCCTTTGAGCCATGTAACAGAGCTTTGAAGTTTTCTGCTGAAATTCAGGAACCAGGACCCTGTACACCACTGGTTTTGACTGGTAAAACTATTTAAGATGCTCTGACAGGTTCAATAAGAAACTCATTCTTCACAAAATACCATTGCCCATAAATTCTGGCCTTCTCTAATTTGGTACAGGCTTTCCCTCCACCAGCCACTTTGCAGAACTCCTGGTTTTGCTCTGGTTGTGTGCCCTGAAAAAAGGATTTGAGGAGTCAATTGTAAACAGGATTGATCTGAGGAGAAGCAGTGGAGTGGGGAGAGGGTCAGTGTTTTAGCAGACATGGGATGAAACTTCCCCCAACAAAAGGCAGGCTGGGAAGCAATGCCATGTGCATCCTCAAGACAAATGAAAGTGCTTTCCCAGCTGTGCTCACCTGGATGTTGCCTAAAGATCCAGTTGAGGTGAGAGCCAAAGTTTAATGAGAAGAGCACACAGGCTGCCAGCTGGGTCAGGAATAGTTCCCATGGTCACACAGAGTTTACAGGACAATGCAAGAGACACACATTTGCTGCAAGTATCTGAGAAAAGGAAACGAGCTAAACTAGGAAGGAGAGGGGGGAGAAAGACATGGCAGCCAGAAAAGAGGCTTGGCTACATGGTGAGGTACCAGAGCCTCCAAAAGAAAGGTGGTGTACTAAGGCTTGCATTGGTCTGAACAGGCAGTACCATGCTCTCCTCTCCAGCCTGGAGATGGGAGAAAAGGCACGTGATGGTGCCTACAAGGCTAATGTTGGGGGTAGTTAGGCCGAACTCTCTGTGGGGGCAGGAGGAAGCACTTGGCACCCTCTCCAAGCCTAAAGGAAGGCTCTACCATAACATATCAAGTACTGGCATGAAATGCTGCTGTTCCTGTAATGAGAATACAGGAGAAGAAGGCAGTGTGTTGTCCAAAGGCATGCAGCAAGTAGACCTTCCATGAGAATTGACTATTTGTCTGAAAGCCCCCATGACAAACTGCCATATTTTAGCACGGAGCTTGTGCTCTCCAGTCCTTCACCTGCTCCTTCCTAATCCATGTCACTGAAGATGCTTGTAGTGATCTGTCTCATTTTGTCCACTTTCCTCTGGAGATAAGTTCACCCATACCTGCAGAGAAACTCCAGTCCTGCCCTCCATGGGGATTTCTTCTCTGTCCGTGGTAAAGTTTCAAGGACTCACTTGCCCTCTGGCCCAAAGTTTTGGACACCTGCCTGCACTACTGAGGGACGCTGGCCGGGATTTCCCCAGTAGCCCACAGCAGTCAGGTGCCCAGACTGCCCACAAGGAAGGAGTGCCTCAATTCCTCAGGCTCCCTTCAAATCTTCCATGAAGAAGCCAAAGGCTGCCCAGACCAGGTGTTCTGCCAGTTCCAGAACCACCAAATCCAACACCCTGTTGCCTGAGGGGATGCAGAAGATGTTGTTGCTGCTGGCAGCCAGCTGAAAACTGCTGATATCCCCAGCCTGTCTGCAGATGTGCCTTCCTCTCACTCCCGGACCTTTCCAGACTGGTTGAGTTTGTCAGGTTTTGCTGTGGTTTATACAGATTATCTGGGAAAGTTTCTCACACCAACGTGCCCCTCAAGTTCCCATTAAAAAAAAAAAAAAAAAAAAGAAAAATCTTGGCATGACACTTGCCAGAAACTTTTAGCTAAAGTGAAAAGCCAGTAGCTAGTGCTTTTATTTTTTGCCTTTTTTTTTTTTTTAGTGGTTTTAATTTAAAAATAAAAAAAAAATTTCAAAGGCAGCAGTCCAGGCACTGGTTTTAATTTCTGGGAGAAGAAAAAGGCTTCTGAAAGTTTTCTTTCTTTCTTGATACTTGTAACTTAAAGTGACCAAAAATGATTGCATTTTTTGACAATGAGCAGAAAAATATCCTCCAGGTGTTCAGAACAAGAACTTTCCTGGACCATCTTGAACTAAGATCGCTGCTTCCAGCTGTGAATTTGGTGCTAAGAAATATCTAATGAGTAGATTATACCTTTTTCATGGTACCAACAACCACCACCTTGTTATTTTACTACAAGTTTTACACTGAAAGTAGGCAGAAATGCGTTCTGACAAATCAACAGAAATCCTCTCTAGAGTCAGTGTTTGGGCTTTGAAGGAGAAGAGACTCATAAAGAAACTCTTTGAGTCCATCTCTAAAATTAAATAGCAGAAACTGCTGACACATCTGGAAGACTTTACACCCCGAAGTTTTGGCCCAGAATGTTTTCTTTTTCTGTTTAATTGTAATTTTTCTGTTTCACTATTTTAAAGTTGCTCGCAACTGATACATCTCTGCCAGTAAGTGAGTGCAGAATGAGTTGCTGTTTTATATATATATCTCCATAAAGTCATGGAACTGACTTCTGAAATTTCTTGCCAAAGAGAAGGAAAGTTCAGGGAAGGGTAGAAGGACCAGACAAAGGAAAGGGCAGAGGATTCTACAGTGTTCCTGACCCCTTGGCTGAGACTTCGTGCTGAGAGATTGACTTGATGGTTTATCATACAGACGTGGCGTGAGGACTGTTCTTAGTGGGACTATAACAAATGGAGATTTACAGTGGACACACTGGACAAAGTATCAGAACGAAAGCTACAGTCCATTTTGCACTCTGATATGTTTTCCCAGTTTGAGATACAAAGGATTGAATTCTGTGAGTGTACAGTGAAATGTCTGTCCTTTGCCTGCTTGTTGTAGTCTGGCACCAAATACTGCCACTGAAGATGCTGTACCATCTCTAATGATCAGCAAGTAAAATTAGGGCTCTCAGAAATTGAAGGATTTCCTAGAATTTCAGAGCAAGGAATGAAGCAGACATATTTCTGGTTTTCAACTCTGGCCACCTGCAGTTCCTGGGCTTTGCCTTGTGTTGCCTCACTGAGTAGGAGGCCCCACTAAAGGAACATGGCACTTCACCCAAGTCTGGCCCCAGAGCAGGATGAATCCAGCTCCCACTGTAAAATTTGGGTCCATTTCACAGGAAAGCTTGCTCAGTTGCAATACAGCATATGTTTGACTGGCCAGCCTGAACAACATGGTGGTAAGAAGCGAGGCAGAAATGTCAGCCCAATGAAGATCAGGTCTCTGCTGACACATTAATCTGGTAAAAAGACTGCAGGTACAATTTGGTGAACTGAAGGAGGTGTTTTTTTGACCTGCCTGGCTGATTATGCCTGCGAGGAGACAGGGAGTGCTCTTTGTTGCCACCAGCAATGGTGCTCCAGGGCTGTGAAGGCAATACATCCTGCCACCCGCCCACTGCTGGAAGGGCTTAGTTCCAGCCTGGAGGTGAGTAGCGTCTGGGTCTGCAGTATGTGACGTGTACTCTGAGGACTGGGAAAGGTGCAGGCTTGCATTCTGTTTAGCCCTTATGGTCTTCAGGGGGAGGCAGGTGGGGGTGCACACAGTGAAGCTGCCCTGAAAGCCACAGCCCTTAGAGATGGACTTGACACACACTGGGAGCCTTTTCCTGTCCTACTCAGTCCCCCATTGCTTGCAAAGTTCTTCACAAGACAGAGGAGGTGGAAGCAGATCTGAAACCAAACCCAGGTCCCTGTCCTGACAAGAGAGGGAAGCTTTGCTTGCATGTTACCAAAGTAACCAAGAAAGCAACCTCCTGACATTGCCGTGTGAGTCCTCAGCTGGTTTTATAGCCTTTTGGCAAGGTCCTTCCAACCAAATGATATTACCAGAGTCTGTGAGCAGGCGCCATTCTAATGAGGAAAACTCCTGCTTTCTGCAACTGCTAATGTAATAAGTGACAATTTTATGGCTAAATCAGAAGACGAAAAAACAAGGGGAGAGAGGGAGAAGAAGAAAACCTCTGTTTTAAAATGCAGCCAAAATCTGAAGGAATCTACTGCTGCCAATTATTTTAACAGCTCCAACCTGTTTCCCCAGCAGAAGGGAAAAAATAAAAATACCCCCTCCAGCCCCTCCTTCCCTGTCCTTTGGGAAGAGAGGGGTTTGGATTAGCTCTTCAGAATGAAAACAAACACATCAGGGCTTTTATAGAGCCAAGCTGTTCCTGCATCTTGAGAGCAGAGCAAGAAAAGGTCTAACAGGTGCTGCGTGATTTTATATGGCAGCGTCATGAGAGGTGCTGATTCTTGCTCATGAAAGGAGGCTTTCTTTGGCCTTCAGGTGGTGCCCTCCTCTATCCCCAGAGCCAGTGTCTTTTGTTTAACAACCTATGGTGGTTATTCAAGCTCCAGGCAGTGCCAGAAGTCTAAACTTGTGTCTGTCTCACTTATTCCCCCATGCCAAAGGTGGATTTCGGGGTAAGGGACTCCCCTGATGGCTGGCAGGACTCCTGCCCCACTCCATACCTCATGATGGGTGTTCCTCAGGGAACCTGCATGCACTAGGGTAAGGGCTAGCAAACTGCCTTTCCCAAACAATCCAATCCTTATCAACCCCACAAACTCCAGTCCCTCAGCATGAGTTGCTGAGGTTTCCAGTCCTTTTCAAAATCATGGAAGTGAGCTGCATTCCATCTTATTACACAGCAAGAGCCTTGCATCCTATAGGAATGAACAGTTCTGAAACATCCATGAGCCCTGATCAACCTTGGAACAAGCCTTTCTTCACAGTAGATGGAGAAGATCCTGGATAGAGAGGGAGCAACTAACAGCAAAGTGGAAAAGTTTTCAAAATCCATTGACATATAATAATATGTAAAAATCCAATGACATATAATGACATGTAAGCACAGATGACATTTCCAGAGAGTCCCCAAATGACCCCTGCAGGCCTTGTGATTCATTAAGCAAGGAGCTACAGTGGTCTCTGCATCCTTTAGAGGAGAGAATGTGGCGTGTGATCGCATCCCCGTGACAGACAGCTACCAGGCAGAGGTGACGTAATGAGAATGGAGGAGTTCAGATCACAACTATTTTAGAGGGTCTGCTGGGACAAACAGTTGAGCGGATTTGAAATTGGGACTGACCTTTTATTGTCTTGTTGCTCTTGCCATAAAAATAACCTCCAAATTAGCCCCAGCTGTTAGCAGGTTTCATCATTAAAATTTTGTTTGGTATTTGAGAGGAAGGAAATCAGCCATTTAAAGTACACTACTGCATTTTTTTTTCTCTTTTCTCTCTTTCCTTCACCCCCCAGCCCCACATACACCATGATGGCTAGACCTGGGTTTCTCCATTGGGGATGGGAACTACTAAGAAATAAGATAATCCACAAACTTTGTTTCTTTTAGTAAGCATTCCCTTCCCCCTGCATTTGCACACAGGCAAGAAGAGGAACAAATGTACTGAGGAAAATTTTGAGCTATAAACAAACCTTCAAAGTTTTAGCTGCATTTTCACTTGTCTAGAAATGTGGCAAATACCACTCAAGGTTGGCTGTTTTTGTACAGATCCACTAAGCAGACTAGTAGAGAGCAGATTGTCATCAGGGAACATATGCATGCCACTGCACTCTGCATCCAGATGGATATAGAAAGCCTTTAGCACCTGGCTTTCTAGCAGCCCCAGTCTCCACTTTGAATGCACCATACATGGGAGGATAGAGAATCCCTTGGCAAAGATAGGAGCAAGGCTCTCTGATTAAGCTGGTAATTTGCAATGTTCAGCTTTCCCCTTCTGCCTTTTGACACTAGAGAGGGAAGATGGGGAGGCATGGAATGTCTTCTGCTGCAACTTTGTCCCTTGTGAAAGAGAAGAGCATTTTGAGGACCACCTTAAGGATTTCAAGAGGAAATAGGAGGTGCTGTGAGGCTGACAGGGACACCCAAGTTTCAGAGGAATTCAACTGGGGATTTTCTGCCCTTGCCCCAATGCATCTCTCCCCTGTTGTCAAAGGGAAGCTATGCCAAATGGTTGTTCCTCTAATCTGTCCTGGCATGCAAGAAATAAATGCATTTTACTCACTGTCTCCCACAGTCCAATTAATTTCTGGGTAGGTAAACTTTAAAAATCAGTAGGAAAGGAGCAATCAGAACCCATATTTTCCACAAGGGAGATTGGTTCTCTGCACTCCAGGAGGAACATGGGGAATTCATTGAGGGGCAGGAGGTATTGAGGGCACTTGCTGTCCCTTGACAGTGTTTAAAAAGACCTAGCTTCATTCCACAGTGCAGTGAAACCTTGTTTCTGAAACATCAGCATTTCTTTGTGAAATGACATTCTTGGTCTGCAGCCAGCTCAAAAAGATGATCTCTGAGGTTATCTGTTCAGCTTCAGACCAGGAATAATCAGGGAGAGGAAAAAAACCCAAACACATTACTGCTTGACAGCTGTATTTGGCTCTGTGTGGAACCAGTTGGCGAGCTAAGGCAAACTGGAGCAAAATAAAATGCTTTTATGGTTGCTTGTTTTTTGGTTGTTGGTTTTTTTTTTGTTTTTGTTTTTTTTTTTTTTTTTTTTATTCCAAACTGATAGTAGTTGGCAGAGGCTCAAAAAGAGCTCAAAAGAACCTGTATCATCTCAGAAAAATCTACTTGAAATATACATCTATTCCCAGATAAAAGACACATGCAACTCCTGATACACCCCATTGGTATTGAAGGGAAGTATCTGACTGTTAATATAGTAGGCAAACAAAGAAATGAGGACTACAAGATGCAGTTGGGTCCCTGAAGCCTGGTTCCCTGCTAGTCCTAGTCACTACTGCAAATCATCACTTTCACAGCTGAATCCTAAATGCAACAGCTATAAGTTCTCAAATATCACAGCAATGCTCCCATGGGAGTACCAAGACAACAAAACCCTGTGGAAGGCCATGTTTGGGAACTTTTTCCTAACCCTACATATGGCTATTTGGAGGAAGTTAGAGTTTTCCCTAACATTCCAGTTTGAACTTGACTTGCTTTTAATCTGAATCAAACTCCTTTGAAGGGTAAAAACCCTTTAAAGGATAAAAAAAAATAATTAATTTTTATCCTCACTTCTCTCAGAATTTCATATGAGATGAGCCATCTCTACCAGGAAACTCATTCAACAGTATGACCCATAGTCTATGTGTAAAGGGAGAGGTTAAAATCAGGTCACATATAAGGTAGTATGTCCCCATTATATCATCTCAGCAGACACTTTTTTAAGAGCCTTTCAAGCTGAAGCCTACACTTAGACCATTGTATTATTTACCAGTGGAATTGTTCTTCCAAAACATATCTTGGTTTTAATCCACTTTTGCCTTTAATTTCAAGGGTAACCTGTGGCACTGAGTCCCACAGCATTCATTTTAAACATCCATTTCCAGAAACTCAGAACTTTGGAAAATACATTTAAAAACAAGTTGCTTTGGTGGTGCCCAGTGCTTATAAATAATCAAGTGTTTGCACCCTTCAGAAGTCTACTTCTTCCCCTAATCCCCAAGAGTTTAGATGAACCCAAGATGTAGAGTGGGATCCAGAAGAAGAGCTAATGTTCAGTTACAGGATCCAGGATTTAGCAATTGTTTTCATCCCATAAAAAGCAGAAACAGTTGCAAAGCTGAACTTCTCATGTGAACTTGCAAACTTTCTGAGACCTATTTGAGTGGATCTCAAAGCCCATTTCAAATTTGCAATGCTGGTTTTCTCCTATTCTGATCCTGCCTGTTTCTGTAACTTTTGCACATGAGTATGGTATAATAAGGAATATACCAATAAGAGCAGAATGGTTTATAAACTCATATACATTGATATTTTCCCACTTGCTAAAAAAAAAAAAAAA
>VXAU01005247.1:2473853-2571374 GCA_013399695.1 Formicarius rufipectus
AAAAAAAGGCACTGAAGTCACTTCCCTGCTGAATTCCAAAACATCTTTTGTGAAATGAACCAGAAATCTCCAAGTCCTAGGTGGATGCTAGATCTCCAGGAAGATCTGGAAGATATGAGGAAGGTAGTATTTGGCCATTTTAAATACACAAGGAGATTGATTTTTTTTCTTTTTTAGACTATCCTTTTCCTTCTTCTGTCAGCGTTCACTGATCCTAATATATAGTCTATGCCACTGAGACTGATGAAAATAGGTCAGTAGGTTGCAACTCTGGAAAACATCTATGCTCTGAACTGTCATCTTTTACAGTTTTCACTGTTTTTCTCAACCTTTTCTGGCATCTGGGTGGGATGTGAATGAGCCCTGCAGAAGACAGTAGACCCATCGAGCAGCTCATGTCAGACAGCTTGAAATGACAAGTTGAAATTGAAAAACCGCATATGGAAGACCTTAATGTGTGGAGATTTATGGAGTTGCGTCTGAAAGAAAGTAAGAAACACATCCCACTCACCCACCTCCTCGTTTCAACAGTTTCCTTCTTGCATGGTCTGAAGGACTGATCCATCCAGGATACAAGACTTTGGGTGGGAAACTAATTGGGAAAGACTCAGGTCCTGCAGCACCCTCAGCACCTGTCAGGATGTGTTCACTGTTTTTCCCTAAGTCTGGGAATTGTTCATTTCATGGGGCAACTTTGAGACACTTTTTCCTTCCATGGGAAGTGCTTCACTTTCTTTTTTTCCTGTGTAGATCTCCAATGAAAAGCAAAGCAATTAATAAAGCATAATTAATGAAAGACAAAGAAGTATGAAACAGATGTAGGAAAATATAGGAATTGAAGACTTTTAGTATAAATCATGTGGGGCTAGCTTTCCTGACATTTCAAGCCATATACTAAAGCATTCACACATGTAGGAGCCCCAACGCATGCACAACTTACATCAGAAAGCTGGAGACTGGGGAGCATCAGTGATGGTGACACATGACCAGAACTCCATGGAGATTCATCAGTCTTTGGAGGAGCAAGGCCATGGACGCAGAGAGATAAGACACTGTGGGCCAGGACCAGCAGCTCATTGCCTTTATCGGTTGGAGGATCCTATTACCCAACAGCACCTGCACAAGCACAGCCACATGTGTGTTGTGATAAGAAAATGTTCTTGCTTCTCTTTTCTTCTCCAACACACACATTCCACAGAGTCTTGATTAGATGGAGCTTAGCTTCTATCTTCCACCTTGGTACTAGGGGTCAGACTCTTCAATTTCTCCAGTAGCTTATTTCCTTTTAAAAAAACCCACATACATATCAAGAAGACAAAGCATATGGTTTATATCTTTTCAGGTGTCCATCTGAAAAAAAAAAAAAAAGACACAGCCTCTAACTTTCTCCTCTTTTTTTTTTTTTTTCATTTTTTTTTAAGAACGGTGGTATGTAATACATTTACTTTTGGTAAAGAGCAGCTCTAACTCTCTAAGGACTCCAGTGTTGAAAGAGGCAAGCAGATATTTCAGTTGTAGTGTTTTGCTTTTCTGTCTAAATGCTCTATAATTGAGTATTTGGTCTTTTTTTTCTGAAATACTATGTTTTTGTCTTAGTCAACAACATCCCTGACTCATACTTTTCCTCCTTAAGAAGCTCGGAGTATCTTTCAGCCTTGTCTGTTTTCTCTTGTAGTCTGAACTGAACCCTTTCCACTGATTACCCATAGTGTTTAAGGTTAAATATCAGCTGAATAGCACTCCAGGATGTGCCACTGAATAATCCTGAACTCTTTTAAAGTGCAGCCACCACCTCATGCAGTACAAGTGGGATTTGAATCTTGCAAGCCCTTTGAGGTGTTTTCAGTTTGCAACAAAGAAATCTAGAACAATTATGGGGAAACTATGTTGAAGCACAATTCTACCTGTTACGTTTAACTGTGCACTAAGTCTTTAAACTTCTATTTCTTCTACATGTTTATCCATTTTCTCCACCCACAACCACCCCCTCACCCCCATTAGGTTTGTGCTAGCCAGAATTAACCCCACCTGTCTGCAGGGGATGAATGAATTTTCAGCACGCTCACTCAGCGCTCCACATTTTCCACTGTAAAAGCCCTTGAGACTTAGTGACAGAACAGTCAACAACACTATTAAAACATATAAAATATCTGTAATATTTTATAACTTCTCTCCTAGAAGTTAACAAGGTGGGTTCTTCTCATTCTACCCTATTCTGAGGCAGTACCATATTAGCCTGAGAGTCTGTGTCTTCATGCACTTGAAACTGAATTTCTAACCCCTTTGGGTTTAGGTATACCCTGGGATATATATACCTGTACTGACATCCTGGGTTGGCACTAGTACTCAGTTCAACTGGGAAATATGTTCACTCCTTAGCTTCAAGATTTTAGTGGTCACAGTTAGGCAAGCTGTCAGCACTCTGTGATATTTTCTTGCACATTAACACCTTTGGGTATGGGAAAATTATAGGCAGCTCCTGACTCCTGCACTTGGAGGCAAGATCCTTTCCTGGATTGGTCTTTGATCTTTCACTGATCCTGATGCTGTGAGCTCAGAGTATGGAGTGGTGGCAGGTGAAATCAAATGAGGCTGTGGATACTGAGTGAGCAATGGGATACTTGGATGGGTCTGTCATGTCTACAGTCATGTTGGACTGCAGCCTCCTCTTTTCTTCCCCATCCCACCAAGGCAGTGATCCTTCCCTAGTGTCACTTACCAATGACATGAATTAATGGAGCCACAAGGACAGAGAAGAGCTAATTCCGGCTGCTGAGGAATGGAAAGACAAATAAGCACTTGACAGTAGTGACTTGGTTAAGAGGAGATCCATAGATGATAGGGAAACTTGCAAATGGCAAGAGTTACTGGCGTACCCTGTGTATGTTCTTTGATTTCTCCATATAACTTACACTGGCAAAGACTAGTGGGAGAAGGAAGGAAGGAGCAGACATGACCAAGTCCATACTCATGGCTGAGAGGCAGAAATAGAACTCCAGGCTCTTGATCATGACAGCCCCCTGCTGCCTTCCCTTGAGTTATTGCCTTGATTAGTATGATGCCTTGGCCCCGGCAACCATGTGGCATTGAGTCTATAGAGAAAAATATATGAGTGTTGAGAATAATCGGTTCTTTGATATTAGATTGCACAAAGGTCAAAGTGTACTGAGGAGACAAAGACAGCTGAAAAGTCACATTCCCTGCAGGAGCTGTGGCACTGACCTCTTGTGCCTGGAAAAATTTGGAATCACAGATAATCTGTTGCAATGCCATGGCTTCTTGTGATGGGTGACTACAGCAAACACTGCAATTTCAGTGCAAATGCTGTGGTTTCTCAGCTGACAACACTGGAGCTCTTTGTAGAGCCAGGTTAGGTTGTGTACAGGGGTAGTGTGATAAGGTTTTCATGTTATGAGATCTGTCTTGTTGCATTATTCTAATAAATTAGACACTACAAAGCCACTCTGCTGTCTGTCTGCCTATCTGTCTGTACCACCAAAAGGACATTTCTCTCTTCCCCTGAACTCTGGCAGCTCTGATTTACTTGGGACAAACCTGGTATCTTTGAAGGATCTTACTGTTTATGTTTGTAGACTCTGTGGAAACCCTGTGGTTCAGTGCCCTTGTTCATGTCCCCATCAGCCACAAATGAATTTCTTTAAAAGCTGAAAACCTTTTCAAACTGCTGACCCCAATCATCTCCCCATGGAGCTTCAGCACATATACAAGGATTCGCATCCACAGTGTCTCCCTTTTCAAAGCACCTCCCATTCTCAGAGGGACTCAAGTTTTAAAGACACAGCCTCTTTTCTGGAGGATCCCACAGGTGAAGTCACAGTAACAAAACAGTGAAGTTTCAGATTCATGCCCAGAACACCGAATGGACACAAAAAGTGGGAAGCAGAGGTGAGCAGAATCCATCCTAAAAGAGGTGCTACAACATACAGTACCTGACACAGTGCAGCCTGTAGCTAATAATAAGTACCTGAGGCCCTTTCTATTATGAGGCTCTGTTGGATAAAGCCTTGCTACAGACTGTAGTCATATTCTGCTTTACATCTGCACATCTCAGGAAGCTCCTCTTTGAAATATTGGGTGGGTCCTTTAGCTTCTTAAAGTGTTTGCCCCATTTGTGCTGTGGTAAAAGTGAAATGGAAAATGGATGATAAAGATACATTTCTTCTGCATCAAAATGACAAGGGGAATTCATGTTCAGGCACTCCAATCCTACAAAACAATGGCTAAAACATAGCCAGGTTTTCTAGTGTGAGGGGGAATGTCTTCAGAACCCCTGTCTGCAGACCTGTTATGTCCCAAAGCCTCCATATTGTAGCACTTTCCTTCACAGTCAGGCTCAGAGATCATGGATTTACAGCAGTTTCACAAGACTTATCAATTGACTCTGGCTCACTGGCCTCAGATTTAAGATGTTAACCTGCAGTTCAAGTCATACAGGATCACTAAACAGAGGGAAGATCGAGGAGCGCTTTGACAATTCCTATCCTATCCTATCCTATCCTATCCTATCCTATCCTATCCTATCCTATCCTATCCTATCCTGTCCTGTCCTGTCCTGTCCTGTCCTGTCCTATCCTATCCTATCCTATCCTATCCTATCCTATCCTATCCTATCCTTCCTTTACAATGCTCTCTTCCATGTGAATGAATGGCTGTGTATATTAGGGAACAGATAACCTTCACAGTGAACTGGTCTGCAGTGCGAAAGTGTCCTTACTTTCTTCATCCTTTCCTTGACTCTTCTTGCCCTTCTGCAGTAATGACCTCATCCCTTCTCTTCTTGATGTGCTGCAAGTACGTTTTTGTAGTGTTTTAATTGAAGCTGAAATTTTCCAAGTAATTGTACAGGGAAAAGACCAAGGTTTGAAAGGAAAACACTTTTCACTAAAAGAGAAACCCTTAGCGTGGCTGCACCTAGCAGGTTTAGGTTGAGGTTTAGGTTGTCACTCCCTGTCTACGAGTCACCACAAGGTATTATGAGGAGGTACCAAGGGCACAACTTCCTGGCAGTAGTTATTTCTTCAGAAAAAAAGAATCTGCAGAGGAAAACAAAGGCATACTGGCTGGCTGTTTGGCTGCTTCCTAAGTCAATGCCACACAGCATCCCCAGGAGTGTTTACTTTCAAGCTCTGCCTCCCAATGCCAGAAGTTGTTTGATGGCTGAATGAGAAGCCTGGACATGAAGTGCCATTTCCTCCTACTGCAGTGATCTCTGTTCAGGTCGGCTGGCCACCAGCATGTTACAGTCAAGACCGTGCAAAATTTCTCCCAGTGTACTGTGAAATTTGCTCCAAAAGAGTAGAAACATCTGGTTAGTACCAGGAAGTGGTTGCTGGCTGGGTTTGGCAACAAGGGACCATGTAGTTAATACACTCTTACCTCATCAGTAGGTGTCACTGCAGCAAAAGACAGGGTCCTGTGGAAAGTTTCAAAGGGGAATGGAGAGGGGTACTTCAGCCAACCAACCAGATGCAGTCAGTTCAGTGCTTCCTGACTACAGCCAGAGAACGACTATGGATCTGGGTTTATGAATTGCTTGTAATAAGGCTATAGGAAATGAGAGATTAAGGAAATGAGTCATTAAGTGATTACAAAGACATGTGGAGCGCACACAGTTGTGGCCGCCAGTAACAGAGAATTGAGCAACCATAAATTTCTTCTACGGGGGTTTTGGGAATGTTCCTGCTGAACTTGTATGCAGTAGTGAGTTACGGTTCGGTGGATGTAGTTGAAATGAACCGGTAGCAAGTTTCAGTCACTCTTAGTACAAAACCCACAAAAGAGTTTTCTACAACTCAGACATCACCCTTTTGATGCCAGGCCTGGTGACCAGTCCCAGGAGAAATATTGCAACAGTTAAGAAACAGGCACCCTCTAACACAGTAGGACTTAGGTCTGAACTTAAATATGGATGAGAGAGCCTTAACCAAGGGTCACTTAGAACCTCTTTGTCAGGGCCAACTTCTGAAAGCTGACCATGTAGGCTTATGCTAGAAACAGCTTCTGACTTGGTTTCCACATCACTGCCAACAGAACCACCAGCAGCTGCTCCTCCTCTGGCAAGGTGTTTTTCCAGTGCGCTGGGAATGACATTCAGCAATGCTGTCACACATGGAAGTGTGGACAGCCAGGTCTTAAGGCTGCAGAAAGCGGAGTAGGGAGGGCAGAAGTGCAGCTACACTTGTTTGGCAGGTGCACCACCATCTAGTCACAGAAGCCAAAAAAATGGAACCTCCAAGTGGTTTGGCATAAAAAACCCCCAACTATTTAATCCGGTTTTCTGGGAAGCAGTCTGGAAAAAAAGACCTGAAACACAGAGCAGGTCAGCCCTGCTGCCTTCTATCAAATCCACACTCTCCTACTCTACACAACATTCTTAGAGGTTCTTGCTAAGGCACCCTGCTCCAAAACGTGCTATGCAGCAGGTCAAAACACCTTCCACAATCATGTTGCCAAGTAGTCAAATACTATGGCAAGAGAAAATAAGGCGGTTGGGCATCTTTGATATTATCCAAATGAATTTACTAAAGATATACACATAGTCCTAGTGGTTCAGATGCAGAATAAAATTAAACTAGATGAGATAGCTTCTCTGAGTCCTTTCTGAGACTACTTTTCACAGAATTTTGCCTTCTAAGTGTGTTGGTTTTCTACAGCACTTCTGTAAGTGCTGGCCTTCAAACAGGCTCAAATGCTTTGTGCCTCATTTACTGCTGGTTCCTTCTCCCATATATCTGAGTCCCCAATCTAGTCCCTACATAGAAACATATCTATAGATGCAAGGGAAAAAAGGTGCCTTTAGTCCTTACTCTACCCAGTACCAGGCTGTCACAAAATGAGGTTTCTCAAAACAGGTATCCTGGTTAAAAAACCCGAAAGGTCACATTTTCATTCCCTTCCTCTCAGTTTGATTTTGTATTTACATTTGGTCTTTTCAAATCCTTACTGGTCTTCCATGCAAACAGTATTTTGAGTGTCTTCTATATTGTTTCACACACAAGTTAATCATACCTGAGCAAAGACTAAATGCAGTGCTTATAGCTCAGTTTCATCCACTTCCCAGACTAACCACACCTACTCTGCATTGGGAACGCAAACAAAAAACATTTCCTTTTTGGTTTTGATCTCTTGGTTTCCCTTCTGTCATGGAGTTGGCTGTCTTAGGAGGTTTAGACACTTCAAAAATCTCTGTAATGGGCTGATAGATGGAATGGGTGAAGCAAAAAATCCACTGTTCATGCCACTGCAGCAGAAGCAGTAATAGAAGCATTGGTGTGTACATAAGAGGCTCTGTATATGTGAGTTCCTGACTCTGTGACTTTAAATCTGACTAGATAAGAGAGCCAAAGAGTGGGAGGTGAAACAGAAGCCCAGAGAGTTGAAAAGATTTGTCATAGCAGATCTGGGACTGGTGCCCAAGCCTTCTAAGCACAGCTGGGTGATGATATTATGGTTATTAATAATAATAATAATAGTTAAGGTGCCAAAAGCTGGTGTTTGAGTAGGACTAAAAGAGATCACCAAACTGAGCAGAGTGTGGTGAATGTTTTTAGCCAATGAACGTATCAATGTTGACATCATTCAAAATCTCTCAGGTATTTTCAAAACAAACTTTACAATTAAAAACAGGCACTGCACTTAAAAGCAAAAAAATGAAGAAAATTTTCCAAATTATCTAAGTAACTAATAAGTACAAAAGCCTTTCAGTTTCAATCCAATGAAACATTTCATTTAGATTCAAAATCAACTTATTCTTTTCATCCAAACTCTCAAAAGATTATCGTGTTTGTTGAGCCTTTTATTCCTTTCTGATTTTCCATTTTGGTGACCAGACCAAAATACATAGCACTCACCAAGCTCCACTTATAAATCCTAAGAAAAAAAATGTGTCCCATGGACTACATTAAACTTTATTATGTAGACTTTTCAACAATGAAAATCTCTCTCCCAGGCATTTTAACTACATCACCACAGTAACTATCCTACCATGCTACAACTTCTACTACAATATTTCTTTGTTGCACAGATAACTGTGACCAAGCCCTTGCTAACGTAATTCATGAGAGGGAGCAGCATGATTGAAACAATACTCATGCTTCAGAGTTGACCTCTAAACCTGTCATAAGTCACAAGCGTCAAAATCAAGCAAGGTTATACAGTGGAGGTTATGAAATTTCATCACTTATACAGATGTTGGATTTTCTATGCCGTAATGACAGAGGCAGGCAGCTTACTTGACTGTGTATGTTCAGATGAAAACAATGAATTGACTTTATTTTGGTTGGTTTTCATTTTTTTAGACAATGCTGACTATTTCTACAGCAGTTTATTTTTTCAGTATCTTTAGAGAAGTTTCTTTTTGTTTGGTTTGTTAGTATTTCTCTCTATGAGACAATACATCAATACCTCTCATTCTGTGCAAATTCAGCCAAGAGCTCCATCGGGGAGATATCTGCTGCCTGATGAAATGTAGAGATGAGTGGAGGTAGCTGTTTCACAGCACAATGCTTGAAAACCTCAGGAAAGAAAAGACAAAGGGCACATGCCTGAAGCTGACAGAGAAAGCAGAAGATTCAAGCAGAAGCAAAGTAAGCCATCTAACAAGAATACTACCCAAACACTGCACATCCACGGTTCTTGCAGAAAATGCCTAGTGATCTGAAATGATCAGAAGCAGCTGGAGATGTAGTTATAGCTGGTCAGAAAAGCTTCCTCAGTGCTCTTTGCTTTAATTGCCCGGCCTGCCATGGGAATACTTTCTGTTCTCACAAACACATCAAGATCCACAGGCAGGACAGCATAACACCCTCTTGTGTCTGATGCTGTCTGAGAGAAAATAGTCCCCACTAATGACTAAGCTTTGTCATTAGCTTTTGTGTTGCTCCATCCTTGCCCTCCAAACACTTACTGTACTCAGACCCCTAGATCTACAGAGACTAGAGGGAGGTATGAATTTTTGGATCTATCTAAACACAGGTTAGAAAAACACACCTGGAAAAGCCCAAGAGAGTCTCCAATCCCTTGGATTTTCCTGGAGTCACATAATTACTTCCAGGGTTTCTCAGAAATATCTGAAGTTTCCCAGACAGAATGGCCTTTGAGAAGCTGCATTGTGACTCTATCAAAAGTTCATAAATTCTGCCCCCTATGAAGCAGCCATGTTGTCCAGAGAGTGATAACAAACTGAAGAGATAAACCCACCCAGCAGAACCTTGCCTTCAACTTACACACACAACAGTGTAGCCCTCAGGAAAACACATGTATACGAAGGCAGGATTTTGTTTTACTTTTTGGTTTTTTCTTCCAGGGGAATTAAAATTAATGTTAATAAATTTGGGTGTCAGAGCACAGGCAGGGAAAGCAATAACGCTAACAACACAGCATAAGCAGGAGACCCTCCAATGGCTCAGGAGAATGAGGAATTATTCAGAGGAATAAAGATCAAGAGCTGTATCCAGACTTTCCACAATAGTTGCCCTAACAGATAACAGCTCCTTTACTGATACCAGAGGGAACCAGGCTCTGACAGTCCAGTACTGTAACTCACTAAATATGATCCCAAACTGATTGATGACAAAGATGCCTGCAATGTTTGCCATCTGAGGTGTATATATAAGATGGATGGTCAGTCTTACAGTGTGTTGATATTGAGATGCCAATAAGATTTCTGAAGATGGACTATCCTCTGCAATGCATACAGTTCCCATAAAGATGGCATGGGGCCGCAGTAGGGTGGCAGGGCAAGTGAGTCAGAACTCACCAACCTAAGTGTAATAAAGCACCACACTAAGCACTTGATTTCCCATCACCTGGCTGCTTTTCTGGAACAAAATACTCAGGCTCAGTAGAGATGTAATAAGCTGAAATTTGAAGGCCTGTTTTGTACAGTAGGTGAAACTTGATTTTCAAATGTCTTCTGGCTTCACAAATCTGGATGACCTGTAGAAGACTTCTGTGCAGAAGACTGAAATTTTAATTAAAGTGAATTTTCTCTACATAAAGAAATGTCAAGTAGTAGTCAGTAGATGATATGCTAATCCTTGTTCTTTACTTCTGGCACTGTGTACAGCATGAGACATGTCTCATCCCTGTCCCTATTGTTCTGGTCCACCTTCTCTAGTTAAACATTAGTACATTTCTGAATTTTGTAGCACATCCAATAATAATGACATTTCAAGATAACTCTGAAACTGTAAAGAAAATTTACAAACATGGCTGAAATTTGCAGCCACTGAAGACTTCAGGTCAAATACTTTTTTCATTTCTTCTTTTCATATCCATTCCAAGGCACTACAAGGGCATTCAGCACTAGCTGTACTGAACAATGATTGTTGATACTGATGATCATGTTTCTTTGGATTCAAGAAGCAATACCTGAAATTAGGGGTCAATTATACATGTGTGGAATAGTCCTTGTTTTGGAATAACACCAGGATTGTGTCATGAGGCCCTTCAGGTATAACAGAGCACAGTACTCTAAGTGCCACCCATAAGCTCAGGGAACACCTACACTCCTCATATACAAACAGCCTCAGTAAAGTACAAGTGGTGTGTCAGGAAAACAAGGAAGAAAAGCAACACCACCTCACCCTTATAATGGTTGCATCAGAAAAGCAGGTTGAAACGGACATTGAAGGGTATGTGGAATGCCCCTACTCAAAGACAAAATCAGATCAACCCAACAGATATGCATAAAATTACCCAGCAATGAAGAATCCATACCCTCCTTGCACTGCTTACATCACCTTTGTCTTTTTCTGGTCTTCATATAGTCTATCATGGGCACGGACAAAAGTGATCCCACACCACACTGTAGCTCTTCTCCCAGTATTGGAAGACCCCGTTCTATTGCAATGCAATCCAAAGCAATTCCACAACATCCAGAAAATTGCCTTGAAAGTTACTAACTTTGGTACATGAAAAATAAAAATCAGCCAGTAACCCCATCATGGAAACAAGTGTCTGTATTTGGAGACATTCATACAAGGGGAGATAGGGTGAGTGGTCAGGAGTGTGGAGGAACAAAGAAGCTTCTCTGGACATTGCCAGGATTAATGAAAGACCAATCCTAGGAGTTTGCTCCAGCAATTTTAGAAACAATAATAACAGTGCTCCCCCTCCCAACATGCTAAATCTGATCCTTGCTAATGTGAATTAATACCAGGTTTCAGTGCAGCCACTGGGGTAATGTGATACGCTGGAGTGCTGTAATCCTAAACAGAGCATTAGGAGAGCAGCTCACGCCACAGCTGTGGCTCCTTGCAGGTGTTTATTCCCCAAGCAGCCCCTTCAGCAGCAAGTTTCTGACTCTGCATGAGAGGCATAGGGGGGGACTCTCTCATAGTCAGACAATAGGTTTCCCTGGAAGAAACAGGCTGGTCCAGTGCTGGCAGTAGCAGGAGGGGTGGGAAAGGGGAAGTCTGAAGTGACATGGTTCGCTGTTTACTGTGCACAAAAGGAGAGAGAAGCAGGTGAATGAACGAAATTGATACCTTTGTTTGGCCCCCTTTCCCTGCGGACTGGGCACACAGTGCCTGCACACACATGTGCTCTTTGTTCCTAGGAGTGGTGTTCCTATTGCCCTTGTCCCTGCCCCACCACTTTCCCTTATCCTCTCCCTTCTGCAAGTCCTGGATCACACATTTAATCAACAATCCCCACTATTCATTTTCCAGGGGCACCAAAGTGAAACAGAATTCTCCTAAGCAAAGTTCTGCCTCCTTTGGGACTGCCCTGGTTTCCCTTCACCCATCCTTCGCCACACTCCTCCCCCAAGCCTTGCACCGTGCCTGTCTGCAGCCACAACTTGATATTGGGTTACAGCAGGCCTCCAGCTGACCCGGTGGGTTCATCCTGTAAAAATACCGCTTGTGCCGCTCATCTCTCTGATTACTCCTGGCTCGTAACAGGTGGGGCTGCCATCTCAAAGGGGGAGAGCAGGGTGGTAGAGCTGCTCTTAGCTGCGTGCCCTCCTCCTCCTAGGAAAAGAAAAAGGCCCATTTGTTTACTCCTCCATCTTTGTCCCCAAGGTCTTGGGTTTTCAGAAAGAGCTCTGTGTAAGTCCATTTTTTTTAAGATCAATTGGAGTCAATGGAGGGACATGAACAGCACTTGCCTAGCTTCATTTCCAGTACAACCTCTTTCTGTTTAGATGGAGGCCCCCATCAAATTCCCAGCTGACTTCTGTGATCCTCACATCACTGCAGAAGCAGTGTTTTCTGGTTGTCTCTTAGGCCAAGAACTATCCTTTTTGTCTGTGGGTTCTTCAGCTTTCAGTCCTTGTTGCACTCAGGGAGTGGAGAAAATGAAAGAAAATATTTTGAGTTCCAGAGACTTCTATTTAACTCAAAAGTGGCAGGTCAGATTTTAAGTTTGTATTATGGGTGTGTTTAGGATGTAGATCTTAACTCATTGGCTTGTTCCACTTCTGCAGTGATAAAATCCAGGGACTATTGTTCAAAAGGGAAAAAGAATTTCCTCTTGCTGTTGGTAGCAACTTTACATTTCTCCAGGAATCAGGGAGTCATGAAAAACTTGATGGCCCAGAATTGCCTAGGCGAATAAGGAAATGTGTGAACTGTTTCTACACAAAACAGGGGGAATTTAATAGTGCAAAGCTCACAGAAGTTCTCAAAAAAACAAGAATGGAAAAGCCCCAGGAATGGAAAACGGCCACAATCTTTCTGAAGGGCAGTCAGTAGCAAAATAATTAATTTTAGAGTTACATTGGAGGGCAACTGAACAAGAAAATTATATATGAAACTAGAAAATTTACTTTTAAGTTCTTTCCCATTCATCAAACTAAAAGGCTTTGAAAGAAAATATGCATACAAGAAAAGTGAATGTTTGAGAGGGAGGGATTCACCTTCATCACCTTGCAAATCTCTAATCCACACCTAAAGAGGAAAAGAGAATCTGTATAGCAAGTTATAGCCTGACTTTTCTTCATTGCTTTCCACATACTTCTATTTCCTAATGCATTATTCCAGATGAGACTTAACCAGCATACAAATGCTCTATTCTTAAAATGACCAGGGGCTTGACTGATGATTTCCTAACTCCCTAATAGTCTGTGCTATATCTAATGCATGAGATCCAAGGATGGATACACCGAGGTGTTTTTTTTTTCCTTTCTTCCTTGCAAAGCTGTAGTGAGCAATTTTTAAAAGATGCTTACACCAAATTTGATGTATCCTACATAACAGGGAGAAGCTTATAATTAGCATTGACTTTGTCACCTATAGGGCACAGCAGTCCTCAAAGCGAAGTGATATAGAAGACCAAAGGAGAATGGCCAGAATGAAGGAGAACTTGAGAGTAATTTTTTTAAAAGGGGACATTTCTGTGCTCCCTTCAAACAACTTAAGCACTTAAATTTCTACTTTTTAGTTAATAATGTTCCTTGTTTTCCCACCTGCATTTTGCTCTGTTTCACAATGAAAACCAACAAAACTGTTTAACTTTCCTGTTCTCATTTTTCTGCTCAAGCAGTTCTACTTGGTAAATGTGAGTAATAGGAATTAATGTATTTTTCAAGAAACAGAGTTGCTGATGAAGTCTGAAATATAATTCTAGGTTGTCTCTGTATATGGATAGTTGCAGACTCTTTTGGAAGAAAATACTCATTTCTTGTTTTACACTCATTCCTGTTTTCATCAGTGTCCTTTAAGTTACTGTCCCTCACTTAAAAAAAACCCCTGCAAGTTAGAAAAGGACAATGGTTGTCTGTCTTTCACTTCCATAGTGCCCAAGTGAAGCACAAAAGACTTTATATATTACACTGTGTGATATTTGTTTCTACTTTCCACACACAGGAACACTATGTCTCTTTATTCTTGTATGTCTTTCTTGCTTGTATTTCTTGGAAAAGGGAATTGGAGTTGATGCTGAGAATTTAATAGTATGTGTGTTTAAAATGGATCCATTTTCACAAAATTTCATAAGTCAAAAGAGGTCTAAGCAGTTGAAAATAAATGTATTTTCCCTTCTCCATTAGGCATCACTTTTTTTAGACCTTCATTGTCATTCTTAAGAGGAAAGTAGGCTGGAAAGAACATACATTTGTAAATTACAAGCATGTCAACATGTAAACCTTTTTAGAAGAAAAACCAAGTGTGTCCATTTCTCCAAATACTATAGAGATCCCAAAATGACCAAACCCAGTGATGCTTTTCCTTTGCAAATCATTTTAGAATAGCAAATTGCCATGTTCAAACTGGAAGTATCATCATTATGAGTACTTGGAAATCATAAAGCAGGTGACATTATCTGCTTTGTTTGTTCTTGCTGTGCCTGCTCGGCATAAGCTTCTTAAAAGCCTCAGGAGTTGCTCTGGGGATGAATTTGTTCTGCAGGGGTCTTCAGTTTACTTTGATTTATTGTGATCATTCAATGTGTATTCTCATTTAGATGGTCAGGGATTTACACACATAGCTTCCATTAACACTAAAGGGTGATACCATTAAGACAAATGTACAGTTAATCTCTGGCATTGTGGAGATAAAAATACCCTCAGAGAGTGCTCTGGCTGGTCTGGAAACATTCATTATCTGAGTTTCATTTCACAGCACAAAGGAGCTTTAAAAGGCAGCTTTATAATTTTACCACCCTTACCCTGCATTTCTTAAGGGGAAGGAAAGGAGAAGAAAAGAAGAGCCGTCCATGAGTGAGCTGAAGGACAATGAGATAGTTTCCTTCAAGCCCCAGCACACAGACAGTGCTTCACACAAGTAGAAGGGAGGTTCAGGTGATTTTTGATCTCTATCCTGGATTATCATCATTGCAGGATTACCTCTGCACAACAGGGCATTTGCTGCTTTTATTTTTGTAGCGTCACAGTAGCCCTTGGAGAGAGAGCTTCCTAATCTTTCCCCAGATTCATGCCAACCAATAGACATGTGAAGCAAGACATGATGCATATCCAGAAGAACTTACAGTAGACAAAAGGGTAGAGTCACGTGGGAATCCAAATCTTAGAGGCCAAAAGCATCTTTTAGCAGGTTTTAACAACACTGCTCATAAACTAAGACATCTTTCTCTCAGTTGTCTGTCACCAGCTGAAACAGCCCAGGAAGTCAATGGCACAATAAGATCAGAATTTGAAAAGCCCATTCATAATCTAGCCCTACTCATCTTGTGTCACCATGGTTTTCAAAACTCTCAACACATCAGGTGGTGACCACTGGGTAGATACTTCACCACTATCAAGTGAAAGTATACCCAGCCTCATCCAGCTAATCATGGTCAGGGAGGTATACAGAACCCAAAGGTCTGCCTCACAGGTCTTTTCTCAAAGTGTTAAAATGAGCCCCTGCATGATACGGTTCCTTTTCATGCACTCCTAACTGGAGATGTTATTTCTGATCTGTGAACCACCCTGCTGCGAAGCATCCACAGCATGGTAAGATGCCCAAAGGAATCAGTGAGGTGGACTTGTCCTGTTGGACCATCACAAGGAACAAGAAACTGAGGTAGTGCAGTGCAGAGGACAGAGAACACAATAGCGACAATCCCTGAGGTTGAGCAAGGTACTTCATCTTCTTACATCTTTCTCTTTCTCCCCTCATAGTTTCTCTGTGTGTCTTTTCTAGCAAATATAATTCACTGAAGCTAAACCATTGGAGAACAACTTGTATGTGTCTACGTTAGAGGCTGTATCTTTTTCTCAGTTGCTTTAGTGAAGCCATTTACATCACCAGAATAGGCCCAGAGACACTTTGCTTTGGGCAAGGATTGTGTCTTTGGGTTTATTCTGTCTGCGACTTCATTATTACATTGCATCTCAAGACACATTTTAAGTGGCTCCCTGTTTTCAGCTGTAACTGAATATTGTGTTTAGATAGCCTATTAGGCTGTCTTGCTATGGCAATATGGATTCTGTATTTCAAACACCACTAAACAGTTTTCCATTCCTGTGGGTGAATCCAAGTTTGTAAATTTTGCTTTGCTGCACAATGTCATTCAACAACCTGATCCAGCAAAACTTCTGCAGATCTTACAAGACCTCTGGAAACGCAGAAGAGAAAATGTTCTGTGTAAACAGCAAATGTAAGCAGTGAGGAGGAGGTGGCAGGGAATGAATGAGATTTAATTGCTTTTAAAGCTTTTCATCATCTTTTTCTCATTTCCCCCCACCCTGCCCAAAACCAGAATATCATGCATGTAACTGAATCCGTTCCGATTAGAAGGTTTCGTTACAGCTGTAATAAGCTTTCACACAGGAAAAGTCCCCTGAGACCTATATTTCATCTCAACTTTCCCCACCGCATTAAACAGAGGGTTTGATTCTGGAAAGCAGAGATTGAAATTCTCTCCTCCTGCACTCAACACTGGAAAGTAATGAGAATTGACAATTCCAAGGCTCAATGTGAAACTAGCATGATCTGGACAGAAAATGCCTGTGTGATAACAGGCTTGGGAATGTTTCCACTTTCATCTGTTTATTTATTATTCTTACTAATTTTTCTTAGGCTTGTGATTTGGGGAGAAAGGGGGTGGGCTGAGGGGAAAAAAAAAAAAAAAAAAAAGGAAGAAAAAAGGGAGTCAGTAGCTTGGCAGCAAACAGCCTAAATCTAAACACCACACACACTGACTATACCCTGGAAAGACCTGGATCCTATACAACAATTTCTGTAACACCCTCACTTGGATAAACCAGCAACTTACTTGGAAAGAATTTGTGCTTTCCTAGAATTCATGTAACTAAGAGATAAAACGACCTTGAGGGATGGCAGCTTTCCGTGTGAAATGCATTAACTCTATCAGAGCAAGCCTCACTAGAGATCCTCCTTTATCCATCCTGTGGAGAATCAGAAAGGAAAACAGTTCTGGCAAAATCCTGCCAATAGGTCTTATTGCACTAACATCATCACATTTCACCTCCAGACTCGACTCTAATGATTTAAAAGGGAGACTTTAAAAATCTCCAGTCAGCGTCATCTATGAGTGCTGACAAACTTAATGCAAACAAATTACTTGACCCATCTTTACTCCTTCCCATTGAAATGACCTCAGGGCTGATGACTTTGACCCACTTCGTTGTCCTTTGAAATGAACTGGCAGTCTGTTTAGCACAAGGTCTCTCCTAAAGTGGTACGCACTTGAATTTTCTCTTGAACTATTTCTGTTCCCATTGTCCTGCAACAGTGATTTTTAAGAGGAAAATGAGGATTGGGACAGTCAGGCAGCAACCAGAGAAATCTGCTGTGTAACTGCTTCAGAAACAATGAATCCTGTGAAGGGCAGTGTAGACTCTGAGGCATAATGTTATTTGGCTGGAGTTTCTGGTGTTTAAAAATTATGTTTTCCCTGCTGTAACTTTTCCCTTTAGCAGGTTTCTCTCCCCTCTACCCTATTTGCCTATTTTCCCTATAATAGTAGGAACAAAATACTTCTTTTCATCCTCTGTCAATTTTGATCAGTGGACAGATTCAACATTATTAGTGGGTGACTAACAGATGGAGTGAATGGTAATTCCCATTTGCTTGGAAAAGAAGAAGAAAAAAAATTCAAAGTGATCATGGAAGCAGCCTACTGGGATCATTTCAAGAAGATACATAAAAGGGGGAATTTTGGAGGGTGAAGCAGCAGAAGCATTTGGATACTTTTTACTGGTTACTCTACACCCAGATGTTGTGCCTATAAGAAAAATTGTTTCATACGTCAACATTTTTCTACCAAGAGAGAGACTGACAGCTTCTGCTTTACTCTAATTTTCAGATGATGCTTTAAGATCAGGTGCTGCAAACCTTTTAGAATAAACTCCATGGACATCCAATTCCCAAAGAAGAGGTATCCCAGCTGTAATCAGACAACACCAACATTCACTTTCCCTTCACTTTGTCATGTCTTTTGCTCAGAAATGAGGACTTTCATCCCATCCTTGTACACTGTCCTGGGTTTCACCCAGAGTTGGTTCCATTTCACTGATAACTTAGCTGATCTAGAGAGATGAAAAATTCCTTCTGCTTCATCAAATAAAAGGAGTCTAAGCCATCAGATTTTTCTGAGAAAGTTCTCTACCTTTTCTGTGCTTTTCTCAGTTGCCATTGCTCTACAAAAGATCATTTACCCAAGCTCCATTAAGACCTTTGAAACTACAGCATGGGAGGGTCTTCTTGATCGGCTCTTGTCCCCTGCTGAGCCTGTAGCTGTTTGAGAACAGCTCCCTGAGGTGCTGCAGCTTCGTGCATTTCTATGAAAAGGAGAGAGCAGTGTTAAAATCAGAACTGATGATGGAAAAGCAGCAAATAGAGTTGCAGGGAAGGGGGCATAGATGTGACTGTCTTGTCACTTATTTTTGTTAGGGATTTGCAGGGCTGGTAAATAAAGACAGGGGTGGACTGTATATCCCTTTCCCCACTATTCCAGTCCCAGCAGAAAGGTGAAAAAGATCTGCAAAGCAACAAAGTGGTGATTTAGCCAGGGCAGAAGCTTGTGCAGCAACTCTGCAAGGGCTCATACAAACATACACACACCTTTGGCTGCTGGAACCAGTTTGACTGCCAGAGTGGACAAGAGCCAGAGGACCAGGTCACCCAAAAAATCTGAAAAATAATAAAGAAACCAAAACCAACAACAACAAAAAGAAATAGCACACAGTGCTCCTCCAAAATAACAAGAGAGTCAGCCCAATGAGAGCCACATTGAAGCTAAGGGAGCCCCCACCAGGGATGAATTTGCCCTTGTGTAATTAATTCCCCTTTGGAAATGTTGCCAGCAGGAATCCCAGATTAAAATCTCTCTCTCCTGCAATAGGAAGCACCTCCAGGAGCTCAGCATCTCCCCTCCCTTCCCCACAGTGTGAAGTACCATTCCAAGTCCCAGTGTGAGACTTGAACCTGCAGTGACCTCATGAGCCCTGCAGTGAAGGATGTATTAGCCAATGAGTCATGTTGACTCTGGCTTGAATCTAAATGGGCCTCTTCTCTCATTCCAGAGAAACCACGTTCACACAGCCACCACCGAAGTTCCTTGTATCGGATAACCCTTAACGCAGGAGTTGGGTGGTGCTTGTTGGTGTCAACCTTGCCTGGAGGGAAGGGGTGAGCAATGGGGTGGAGATGTCGAACCCCAGCTAATCCAAAAGTTACATCCTCTCTATAATTTAGGATGCAGAAGAAATTGTCGTCCAAATTGAACAGTAGAGACTAAACTAGCCCTCTGGTTAATGAAAATGATGACTTCTTTTTCTCTGTAGGTGGTCTTTTCTTTGTAGGGAGAGAACAAGGGGTTGTTGCTTAAGTTACATCAATTGAGAGGTCACTTTCTACATGTCTATGCTCTACACAACCAATTTACCTTCCAGTTTTTTATGTGACTTCATGAAGGTACCTCTTGGCCTTCCAAGTTGCCTCCTGCTGTGGGCCATATGGCAGAGTTGGTAACCTCTTTTGGCTCACTTTCTCCATGCTCCTTATGGAGACTCCAGCCTCTTGGGATCTCCACAACTCCTCTGCAGGCATTGCCTGAGTGAAGCTGCAAAAAAGGAAAAGTACAAGTAGACAACCACGCAAGCTTTCACAGAAATCCTAGGGAGTGAGAGTAGGAGTTTATTACCAAATCAGCTGGTGGCATTCCTGAACCATGTCTGGGATGCAGCAACTTTCATATGAGAACAAGTAAGTCTCCCAGCCATAAGTGCTATGAGAGGGTCTCTGACTCACTGAGAAAAAGGATGGATGGTTATTTCCTGGCAGGATGCCAACTTGACATTATATGGAAGTGATTTTTACCCACTACAGAAAAGCAGACTACTCTCGGCTGGAAGGAGCAGCTGGTCAGCAGGACACTTAATCACACTTCACTTGAGGTGCTCAGGTGGTTGAGAGCTTAATGCAAGATGTTTGGTTAGAGCATTCTCTATCTAATTATAAGTATAGGCTGATGAACTCCAGTTACTCAGGCTGATATTTACCAGGACACTGACCATTTGAAACAGAGGTTATCCTCTGCCTGATTCTCTCTATCTGCCTGATAACCAGCAGGATATTTGTGCTAGAATATTTTGCTTTCTTCTGACTGCTTGTCTTTCTTTTGCAACTGAACAAAAAGAGCATTGTTTTCATGATATCAAAATTGATTTCACTTTGATGGTCTTAAATTACCAGCTATACATCAAGGGAAATGTATATCAGCCAGCCCGACACCTACTTTCTCAGCTCTTGCATCCACCCACTTCCTGCCCCCCAGAAATATGTCAGCATCTACTCACAAGCCCTCTTGCAATTCTGAACCTGCACTGTTACCTATTGACATCCTTAATGGTCTGCAAGGAAATGCAAATTGGTACTGATAGGAAACCTGAGAAAGCAACAGAGAGATTTACCCTTCAGGAAAACACTAGTTTTTCCTTTCCTTATTCATATTGTGGTTCATTGGGTTGTCACATAATGCAAATAACATTCATGGCATTAGCTTGTACTTAAAATAAATGCTTCCTGTGGTTCTTACATATCTCCATTTCATCATATAGCACCTGAAAGAAAAAAAAAAAAGGAAAAAAAAGGAAGGAAAAAAGTTGTTCCTTGCCTCCTGTACTCTACTGATGCACATGTTTGTCCTGCAGACATGGATGCGTGGGCTGTGCAGCTGTAATTCTGGTTTCTGTGTACTGTGCCTTTAAATATGAGTAGGCAGACTGCCTGTAGGGCTGGGATGGTGCAAATCTGGAAAAGCATTTAAGGGAAAGGAGAAAAAGGTACCTTTTGCAATGTTGTTCCTGTAGGAAAGCACAAGATAGAACAAATTCAATGGGAAACAAACCCTCCAACCTGAAACCCAGGTTCAGTGTTTATCCAGAGTTAAAAAAAAAAAAAAAAAAAAAAAAAGAAACAANCAGATAACCTTTCTCAGCCAGGGTTGTTCTCTGAGGAAGCCTCTGCTCCTAGAGCTGGCTCTGCTGAACAGCCAGTTAGATGACCCTGCTTAAGGCTGGCTATTTCTGTGCCCAGCAGTCCCATGATGGAACAGGGTGACTGACAGCATGTACAGATCTTTCGTGCGATGCCTACTGACAGTCCAGCTGGGGGGTCTCCAGCCCACATTGCAGTCACATTCTCCATGCTGACTTGAAGGAACTACCAGGCTGGCCAGGGTTGCAGAGCTGCTCTCCCCCAACATACCTACACTGCCTCCTTTTGTTCTGCAATTCCTTCAACCCATTGATGTGAGAGTCTCTCCTGCAGATGCTCTGCAACAATGGTCTCTGAGGAAGTTCAGTCCACACAAGAGTGTGAAGAGCGGATTGAGAACAGAATTAAGCAGCCTGTAGCTTATAGCTTCATCATACTGCTGGCTGCAGCTCAAGCTTAAAATGTCTGTGCTTGGGTTGAAGACAGGCTAAACTTGGAATAAATCTTGATGGGATGGACTGTAGCCTGAGACATCATCTACAATTCCCATTTGTGTAGATGCACGTGGACAAGACCTTGGGCTCAATTTAGGGCAATGAGCAAGTTCCTTCCCTGGCAGTCAGCCTGTGTCCGTGCCCACGCGCATGGGCTTGGGCCCATGCAAACATACCGCAGTGGCTCCATAGACACTGTTTTGTAGCAGTTACACTCAGCTCCTCTTACTTTATATGATTTCCAAACTCTCCATACCCATGCTATTATTTTCCTTTTTCTTTTTCTTTCCAAATGGAGAAGAAGGACTTGTCCAGAATCCAGCATCAAGCCAACACCAGAACTGGGAGAGAAACCCAGCCCTTCTGACTCCAATGCCGCAGGCTTTGTCTGGTAGACAGAAGTGCTGGTCATGTTTGAATAATGACATTATCTCTGCTAGACTAGTCAAAGCCAAAAAGTGAGTCATTTTGTTCCATCATCCACTCAATGAGCTTCAATGGATTGCTGCATATATCTCCTACAACACAGGATATTTTTTTTTTCAGTTGATAGATCTTGGGGAAGGAGTTTTTTGGAAATCACAATTCAAATTTTAAACAAAAACCACAAAAGCATCTCTCAGGTCCTTTGGGGCAGGACTACAAATATATTACTGTCACTGCTACATGATTTTTTTTTGTGTACACACAAGATCACTTACAATAATCATTAGTGATAAAGGTAGAGCATATAGATCAGATGCAAACTGGTCAGAAATGGATTTTGCTGTGGTACTGTTCTCTACATAAACCAGGAATGACATCAAGAGACTGCCTAGTCATATTTGGTATGCAATATTTGGACATATATTTGGAATTAGTGTTCATACAGAGGTCAGTGAGGGACAGAAGACGCTAGCTGGTTTTGGTTACTCAAAAAAATAATGGCCTGTTAATATGGTTTAGGGTTATCCACAGGAGAAGACACAGATATACTAGATTATTTAGTTGACTCAGTAGAAGAAGTAGCCATAGTGTAAATCTCTCTGCTCCTTTCATCTCACAGTGGGAATCAGAGTTGTGTGTTTGTCAACAGGGAACTGAAGCCATGAGTCAGCATTCAGCAAATGCTTCCAGTCCTATACAGATGGTTACTTTACCCTTGGCATTTTTAGATAACCTGCATAGAGGCAAAGAAATGCCAAAGAATTTTATCCTGCATCTTAAAGCTCTGATAACAGTGGTTGACATAAGTTTTGGTGTCCCTTACCTATCATAGCATTTCATAGCCTGTCCTCTTCAGATGAACTTGTTATGACATCGGGACAGCAGAAGATGATGTGTCCCTGCTATGTTTCTCAGTAGGCTTCTGAGCTGCCCATAAGCATACAAATTCAATGTTAGAATCTCTGTGTCCAGGACATCCACCTCAGTCATTGCAAGGGACACAAATACAGGTATGATTTAAGCTATCTTTGTCAATCCTTGTGACTTTGCAGAAGCTGAACCATATTGGTTCCAAAACACTTTGAGGGTGAAAGGCTCTACCTACCTTGTAGCTACTAGATCACATGTGGAGACAGCACTGAGTCTCTTCATGAAGTTTTCACCGCATTATGACTCTGATATCTATTTGTCTGTGTACATAAACAGAGAACTACACTTGGACTCATCTCTTGGCAGTGCTGAATACCACATATCTACCTCTCAACTTATGGACAGGTGAGGGTTTTTACACTTGTCCTTCATGACTGACAGCTACCTGTAGGTTCTCTAAAATACCCTTCTAGAGAAGTGTACTCCAGGTGTCTATGTTTGCTTCCCTGCTGAGAGGTCTTAAAAGACAGCACATTTCAAAAGTGATAAGAGCTCTGTCCAATGTTTTTGCTCATGAGTTCTCTCACTTCATCCAAATTTCCCAACTGCTTTGTTTATTTTTTTTAATTCCCTCTGGTTCAACAATGGAACTGGATCTTGAAGTAGGTCTTACACACCTTAAAAACAGAATTGGAAAGGATTGTTAATTTATGCACTGCAAAGAAAGCAGATCAAGACTTCTATAGGTGCCTGGAGTGAAATTTTCCTTGTGCCAAGAGAAAGAAGAAAACACATTGAAAATTCTGCACTGTATGGCACGTGCTCTGAAAGGGAATGCTGCTTATAAAAGCAATCCCAAAAATAACACCAATGGTTTTTCAAATGCCTGAAAAGACATTTGCCACACTACATTGAGTGATGGTTTAAGAAGAGAAATTACACTTTAGTTTTGCTTGTTTTCACAGACAAGAATTTTATGGAAGAAGGAATTTCTCCCCAGAATAAATCTTGGAAAGAGGGAAAGAACCCAGATAACCATTTTTGCTAGTCCACTGTCAAAGAGACAATCCAAGAACATGGCACTATCTGACTTGCCATGATTCTGAAATGGCAGCCCCTTCTTTCATGCCATGAGCTCAGTCCCTCATGTGGAGCTACATGTCAAACTGACCTTTATGATTGGGACTGTGAAGAGAGGGACTGATGGATTTTGGAGTGCCAGCCTAAATCCAATACATACGTGGAGGATCTGAAAGTGATTGTCATCTGAGGGTTGCTCAGCAAATCACTAGTCTCCAGTCCTCTTTCTTTGAGAGGACTATCCAAAAAGCACCTTTCTTGATGGCACTAATTCGGGTCTTTTCCACCAGTATTAGGCCTGAGTTGCATGACCTGTTGTGCCAGTAAAAGCTGCCTTCTGTCAGCACAGCCTGTGTCCATGTCCAATGCTGAGGCCTAGAAGGAAGTAAAACTGTCTTTCTCTTGAGTACCACCCAAAAAAACCCTTTCCTGGCACCATACCACCGGTGCAGATGGTGGATACTGCATTTCCCCTGCCAGTTCAAATGGTGCCAGAGAAAGTCTCCCATAATCCCATTGGGTCCTCAACATTTTCAAGGTCTGATCACACTTTTAAGTATCGCTGCTTGGAGCAAATGAAAGTGCAGCCACAAAGGTCTCATCTATGTAGAGTCTGACCCCAGGTCCTGCTGAGCACTAACATGCTTCTGTGCTTCCTCAGTAAGGGAAGCACTTAACATGATACAGAGGGAACCTGGGTCCTAAGTAAAATGTGGACTTTGTGGACAAAATCCTCCAGACCTGGCATGACCCAATATGAGAGCAGAAATAAATACTTTCAAAGGGGCTGGGGCTGATCAAATGATGGAGCCAGAACTCCAGGCCAGATCTGTGTCAGTGGAAAGCCGGGACTGCAAATGACCATACTGTGTCAGCGTGTGGAAGAAAGACAAGCCTTCTCTCATTGACACTCCTGTTAACCTGTTGTCAGAAGCACTCACTGACACTGAAATTTAGAAACTATTTGCAAGCTTTCAGAAACACCTTGTGCAAAATTAATTCCCTGTCAAGTTCACAGAAGGCAATTGTTTAGTTGCTTGTGAAACCTCAAAGTCCAGTCTGTGCTGGAAGCTGAGGAAAAAATATAGTCATGGAATGGTCCTTCATTACTTCATTCCTCCCCTCCATTGAAAAATTACAGGTGGACAGGTTAGAAAACAGTCTGACAAGTCTTCTGGTGTTGGGCTTCCCAGCTCACTGGGAAATGGTATAAGGGGGAGAATGGAAATCCACTTCCAGAGTTACTGAAAACATGATTGGGCAACATACAAGGGTAGGAACAAGCATTCATTATGGTGATATGTCTTAACATGAGCTTTGGACTTTTAATGAAGTCCATATTTTTCCCCTTTAAAGGATGCTGTCTAAATAAGCAAGGATGAAACTCCTCTACTACCAGATGTCCAAGGTTGACTCTAATACAACAAGCCAATTTAGCAAAATAGAACTGAGCTCTGTTAGATGTCCCAGATGTCTAGAATGTGGGTATTGACCCGTTCTGAGGGCACCAACCTTTCCTTTTAAACCTTTTCCATTTCCTAATGCAATCCTAAAAGCTTAAGAGCCTGGGTAAGGAAAGGAACATATTTGAAAAATGTAACAATACTTTCCTCTGCCCATCCCATAGGAAGGAGTTTCCTTTTCTAGAACACTTGTCACGTAACAGGATGGGAACTTGTGCATGCACAGTTAGGTTGGCAAATTTCTTGGCAGTGTTTTGTATTTCCAGGGGGCTTGCAAATAATATCAGATCGTTTGTTTTCTGTTTTCACTTTCCCACAACTTTGAATGATTACTAATTTTATTTTCTTTAATACCATTACCCTATTTTTTACCTGTAAGTTGTGCACAGGCAGGCAAAATGTGGAAGAAGAAAGGTGCGTGAAATGTTCAGATTTCTGGGTAAATAGGCAATTTTTCTCACCTGTATCATATTTTCTCTACTGCGTGGATCTGTCAAGCTTCCTCCAAGGTCTCAGCATGATACTAAGCTAGCTTACACACACAGGTATGAGGCAATCCCTTTAGTATGTGTGCATGTGCATGTGTATAACTGCATGTTTGAAAGAGAGGCCACAAAGTGAGCACCATTTCAAAAGCCCCTGTTTGCCTTGGCATCTTTCTCCTCTCCATTTTTGCTAATTAGTTGACGAACTCTTGATGGTGCCTGATGTCCTTCCAAATGAGAAGCCTTCAGCCAACTGTGCACCATTATTCAAACCTTCAGTTATTGCTCTGCAAAAGCCTCTTCAAAGCCCAGCCCGCTGCACCCGTTTCTGTTTATCAAACAGCTGTGTTGAGGTTGGCTGTGTTTGGTCAAGTTCAAGGAGAGGAGCTGCCAAAATTGTGAGAGAGAGAACAGGGGAAAGTGAAAATGCCTCTCACCTCACAGGGAGTGAGAAAAGGGAAAATGGCAGATGCTGGTCCAGGATGCTATAAATAACCAGTTTGGCACTGCTGCACAAGAAACAGCTTGGCTAGCCCTCTCTTCTCCTTCCCCACAGGGTTTATTATGTATTTAACCCTTTGCAGCATTTATTGAGAGAGGAGGCTCGTCAACCAGAAGGGCTCTCTCTCTAGGTAACCTTTAGCACACCATACAGATCTCCACCATAAACAAAACCAGGCAATGGACCTAGTCTGGATCAAGTCTCTGTAACTTTCAAATATTTACTGATGCAATAAGCCCTCAAACAGCATCACAGCAATTGTAAAATTAAGTCGAGTTTAAAAGGTATGTTTCAGTCCCTTGATAACAATAAATCCATTGAGATAAGTGAGAGGAGAAAATGTCAATATGTATTGACGAAGATGATGGACAGACCTTATTGCATGAGACATGAAGGTATTCCTTTGGCCTAGTTGCTGCAAGAATTCTGAAAAATTCCCAAGAGTCTTCCTATAGAAATGTGGACATTAGGCAGGGGAAGTAGCTCAGCAATATCCAAGTAGGGGAATGAGATTAGCAATTAAAAGAATGCTGAGAAAGGACCCAGGAAAATGCTTCAAGCTCTCTGGAGGTTTTCGAAAAATAAAGATATTTCAAGATGGTCCAGTTTTGCTCCAATCTGCAGAGTGCTTCTTAGTTTTGACAAAATGCACTTACCTCCACTGCAGTGCAAAGAACTTTAAATTGAAAGAGATTAGTGTCAAATCAAATAGTCCCTTCAAGTGTTATGTTCATTTGCCATTGGCACCAATCTGGGCCAGGCAGAGTGATTAATACTCACCTGAGGCTGGAGACGAAGCCGAGGCCTCCACTCTTTGCTTCAGCTATGTGCTGGGGAATAGAATCATGGAATGTGTGAAAATAAAGAGATACGGCTGGTTTTCAGAGATCCTCCTAGGCAGAACACACTTTGTAGGAGTCCAGGAGAGAGAAAATTCATCGCTGATATTTCTATGGATGTTTTCTCTGTAAGTTTTTCAAGGAGCCCTTCTGGGAAAGCCATTTGTTTGCCTTTTTTTTTTTTTCAAGAAATTTTGTTCCTGATTTTTTCAAGAAACTTCTTTCACAGTTTTCCCCTCACAACAGTTTTCTTCCATCTGTTCAAATAGCCTAGATGTCTTCTGGATCCTCACTGCAGGGTTTCCATTTACTGACCTCTCTCCCTCCTTGTCAGCACTTTGGAGGGATCTTCCCTGGGTTCCTTTGTTCCAGGTCTCCCTGACCTTGGGCTGCCTCTTAACAAAGTCCTTGGATCATCAGTCACACACTCTCTTTGTTACTTGATTTGGCCCGCTCTCTTGTTTTCCATTCCCCTCTGGTATCCTTGTCAGTCTCCCAGATAGCACTCTTCCCCACTCCATTTGTCTTCATTCAAAGCCTCTTGCAGTATCTCTTTTCTAATCTCTCCAAAATTCCTTTCCCTTGGCTATTCCATTTCATGCAAAATCTAAGCTACCATTGGAAATTATCATCTGCTCAGCTTACAATTGCATTGCTCCTAGAAAAGGATCTGTGCTAGTGACTGTCTTCCTTACCAGCAGAGAAAAATAGTACAAATTTTAGGTACTTCCTTGGGCACAAGATGGACGATATATGTTTTGGAGACTCATTGAATTAGTACTTATGTAAAAATATCTCAACTTCAAACACTCCTTGAATATAGCCCTAGATCAGAAATCCCAGAAGAGGTGCTTTCCTTCTCTGCCATCCTCAAGAAGAATGTATCATTCATAAAAACACACGAATGGCCAAGCTAAAGATACATAACTCCAAAACTCTGAAAGAAGTGTTTGAAGATGGTCATAAGCTAAGGTTTACCAAAGGAGAAAGAGAGAGAAGCTGCTTGGAGTGTTTGCATCTTTGGATGTGCCCTTCCAGCCACTGGTAACACAGGGACTGATGGAATAGCAATCTTGATGAACCCACTTCAGTGGACTAAGTAGGGGAAAGCAACTAATCACCAAAATCCTTTCAGAACAAATAGTACTCTCCTAAATTAACAACATACAGACAACTTTTGCTTTTTTCTGCATCTTTTGATAGCAGTTCTTGAAGATGAATTTATCTAAAAAAATTGCCTGATTGAAATGAGACTTGAAGTTGACATATGCATCTGGTGCAGAAATGAGATGTTCATGCTATCTGAGAGCAAGTGTAGGTTATCACATCAAGTTTCCTAGAGCCCCTTCAACAGTTCTACCAGGATCTGGTCAGGTTTCCTCAGAAATGGCTCATTTGCCCCAGATGCAGACATGATAAGAGCTGATCTTTTGGGCACATAAACTTACCATTCCAGAAGAACATCTAAAGGACACTCTTAACGGAGTAATTTTATCTGTTAAAGTTCTTCGTATCCCTAGTTTGGCGTAGCTAGTGCAAAGACAAGTGCTAAATTCAGCAATTTGACATTAAAATTTCCCCCAGAGCAGAAATTCAGAAGGTGGCCATGCAAGGGGCAGTTTTTGCACAGTGCCTTGCCTGAACACCCAGTATTTTCTTTTGGGGGTATTCCCTCAGTTTCTGGTTTCATTGGGAGCTTTCAGTAGCAAGCAGATTGCCTTAATTCATATGTTTGTGGAATTGAACAGCAGAGAGAAAAATGCCAGGGCTTAGACCTTTTGCTTGAGAAAAGTGAAACTTCCTTTTGATATATTTCCCCTCTAAACGTGATATTTATTTAACAGGCTCCCTGACAGACTCTGGAAACCTGCTATTTTGACTCAGGAATTTTTCTCAGTGAGTTATATTAGATAAATATAACCAAAGTGTGTGATTATGTTGGGTCGATTAACTCCTGATGTTAAAACAGAGCCATTTCTTTGGCTCTGTTCTCTGTAGCAATTTGTCACTGGTTTATGTTAAAAAAGCCCCTCCCCATGCCTGAGTGATGGAAACTTTAAAAAGCTATTAAATCTTGCCCCTGCAGTTAATTCTTCCTGATGTTGCATATTGCTCTTATTCACAATCCCATTTTTTTTGCCTCTGCAAAAAAGGTGCTCTCTGAAAGATCTGGAATTAGCACACTTTTCTCAGCACTTCTCACGCAGGGGTAGAACACGTATTACAAATCTCAATTTCAATCTGCTTTGCTTTGCCAGAAGAGTCTGAGCTAAATCCTGCAATGTGCTGGATTCTATCTTCAGCTCCTGCTTGTCAGCTGTAGATGCCAGAGGAAGTGTGTGTGTGTGTGTGTGTGTGTGGATCATGCCTTTTCCATATTTTACAGGTTTTAAACTGTGGCATTTAAACTCTGTTTCAGACATCTTACATGCCATTCCTGTCTTGTTTGTTCTTCTGTGAGATTAAAATAGCATTTTTGTCTCTTTTCCCTTTTGTTTCCCCCAGCATGCCTACTTCTGCTCAGTGAATGGTTTCTACCTCTACATACATCCCAGTGCCACAGTGGGATAGTCTTCATAGAGAGTCTTAATTATACCAAGTTGTTTACAAGCACTGATAAGTAACTACTAACTACTGCCAAATCCCTGTAAGAGTGGCAAATACCAAACTGTTATATTTCATATTTGAAAAAGAAGAAACGAAATTTTGTGCTTTTATTTTGTTTTTTTTTTCTTTTTGGAACACCTATGAAGCTGTGATATTTGCAACAAGGAAAATATGTGAAGGTCTGGGAAAGGTGGGAAATCAATTTCACTCAGTATTGCAGCAACCAGAAAATTCCAAAGACTGGTAAAGTGGATTAATATTCACCTTGGCTCTGTTTATTTCTAATCAGTAATTTGCTCTGGTCTCCATACTTTTGGCTTGATAATAAAAGTCCACCTCATAAAAAATATTTTTATTTAAGGAACGTTCCTGGAATATGACTAGGCCATGAGTTAGATGTTGGAACTTTGCCAGGCATGAGGCATTGTTTGTAGGCATTTTATTCTACAAAGAAACTGCCTGAAAATATTTGTGTTGAGGAACAGAGGAGTGACAGCAGCAATACGAGATTGTGCCCAAAGGCAGAAGAATTAAAGGGACTTGGATAACCCAAATGCTCACCTAAATTCCAAAACCTCCTCACAGGCCACAGAATCCCCATCAGTAGACAGCAACCACCTTCTTAGGGAAGGTTAAGGCTCTTTGCAGACAGTGTCACTTTCTGACACTGCCTGATGAAGGCAGAGAAAGCAGTTGGTGGCACAAGGAAGTGAGAAAGAAATTATACTTTGTCTCAGTCCTTTGACCTCAGAGATTTCCATGTAATTAACCTAGGAATATGGTTCCCAGGGATTTGGGGAAATGAATGGTTGCCAAAGCAAATACCACCCTCATGACACCCTCCCTCCCTCCTTGTAAACAGTCTGTAATCGCTTCATAATAGTCTGCACCGATGGGAAATGGTGATTAATACTGTTTACCACTAAGAAAGTCCTGTTGCTTTTTTACCAAGGAGTCATTAAAGCCAGGTTGTACTATGGATGAAGAACTACCTTCCTTTGAAATCACAACTCAGGGAGTGTACTGCCCTCAGTTACTGCTCTATGAAGTGATTAAGGTGAATGAAGCAAGGAAGAGGAGGTCTTCTGCTCTCTGTGGCATTTCCCTTCGAAGCTTCAAAAGCTCCTTAGACATTAGTAGCCATTTTTAGGTGCAGTGTCATGGGCCAGATAGAGCTGTTTCATTTGGTCAGTACTCACCAGTGAAGATTCCATGTCTTCTGGTGTCTGTTGAAAACATCGACACAAAACATTTCTTAATTGACACTGTAAGCTGGACAGCTGGAACTAAGAGCCACTGAAGCCATTTGAGTTACAGAATTCAAGAGGGTTTTTTCTTTTTGTGTTTGTTGGTGTTTTTTGTTTGTTTGTTTGTTTTTGTGTGTGTGTGTGTTTTTGTTTGTTTGTTTGTTTGTTTGTTTGTTTTTTTATGGTGGGATTAAGCTCAGGTTAACCAGGCAATGTAGAAGCTGTTTCTATGAACCTTGTGAAACACAGTCTTGGTGCCCTGAAGAGATAGAAGGCACCCTGAATAGATAGAAGGCAAATTTGCTCAGACTCCTTGTGGTGTCAGTGCTCCTTCAGTCAAGTAAACGCCTCTCTCTGTTTCATATCAGCCCTTAGAAAACACTCCCAAGTTGGGCCATTTGCTCTGTCTCATTTTTCCAAATCAGTAGAATTCAGGTTGAGCTCATGGAGAAAACCAAGAGACTATGTTGTTGGAAACATCAGCACAGACCCAGATTGGTTCCAGTTTAAGGCAGGAACAAGGAACCTGTCTTGATTTTTGCCCTAGCAAATGTGAAGTCAATGGAAAGTATCCATCTACTGGTATGTAAGTTGTAGTTGCCTGCTCAGTGAAACTCCTGTGTGTCTTAAGAGCATGCTGAAATGCCTTTAAAGCTTTCAGTGACCTTTGAAACTAACAGTGTCTTACTTCCTGCATAACACAAGCTACAAAATTTAATGAGAAAATCCCCTCTCCTGGCCCATAACTTCTCAATGAGAGTCAGTAAATCTCACGATGGCAGCATTTCATGCTTGCAGTAAGGCATCGTATGGAAAATGGCTCACATGGTATCATGTGCCACCTCCTACTTCTCTCTCTCTCTCTTTCTTTTCTTTATCTTTTTTTCTTACCTTATGCATGTTTGTGTGATGAGTAGGGACCAAAAATGCTCCCACATACCGTTTTTTCCCCCACACCTTCTGTAGCACTTTTCCTAAATGACGCAATCCACCTGAGCCACAATAGGAAAGCAGTGGTGTGCAACATGGTGAAATATGCACAAGATCAAAGCTGAGATGGTTCCAAGCCAGAGAGTGGGAATGTGGGTCTGAACTTTCCCAGAGTCTGAAGGAGCTGGTTCAGCCCATTGTGAAAGCCCTGGGTAGATTCCAGGTGCACATTTTCCTAAAATGTGGCGATATTTAGATCATTATCTCTCATTTGAGCTTATTACAATGAAACATCTTCTCTATTCACTACTTTTATAACTGGTTTCAGGACTTTATTATATTTTTAAGAGACTTTTATGGCACTATGGAATTTGCTTGAATGTGAAGAGGAACATCATGTTTAAAGATTGATGATGCATAGCACAAGGTAAAAAAGGGTTCATAACCTTACATGGGATCTTACTCCTTTCTGGCAGTTCCAAACAACACAGCAGTGTCTGCCCAGCAGATAGCATTTCTTTCAGCAGCTGCTATGAGAGACTAAATTCCTAAGGGGCAGTAAGCCAAATCCACCTCTGTGAATAACAACCCCTACCCATTTATTAATGCATTATGTAATTAACATTAAGAATAACATTATGGGAATTAAACTTGTCTTAACGCTCTCCAGTGTAAGTTCTTCTTTTCATGGATTTATGACATTGTCAAATTTTAATCATTTGGACTGAAATTTTCCATGTTCATGCTCTGCCTCAGGCTGACTTTTTTGGAGGGGAGGGGGATTTTTTTTTCTTTTTTTGTAGATTTTTTTTTTTTTTTTGTAATTAATGTTTTAACAGTCTGGCCATTTCTGAAAAAGGAGGGAGGAAAATAAATTACTCTTCTAAACCAGACATATTTTGCCTAGCTGTTTTTCTTGAAATAGTCTAAAATCTTAAGGCTTTCAGGAGGAAACCTGAGAGGGAATGAACTGGGAAAGAAGGAGGTGCCATTATGTTGGGTTTAAACCCATAGACATGGCAATGTGCATGTGGTCCTTAGAGCTTGTAGAGTTGAATGTGGTCCAGACACCAAAGCCTCTGCACTTCTGAGAAGTGCCAATCTGTACTATAAACTTTCTACATGGAAGGCAGATAAGCTGAAATCCTAAATAGAAGGCATAACCACAAAAAAAAAAAAAAAGAGCAGTATAGGCAGTCACAACAGTTATTTGTTCTTTGAGCTATAGAAAAGTGTAATGAGCCAATCTCATGGAAGGTCATGGTTATTAGTCTCAAATCCTCATTTTTTTCAGTTTTCCATTTAAGTCAGACCAATATGACTGCCTGAGGAGACAGATAGAGACCATTTATACATTTTAAATATAGGTTTGTGGAAAGGTTTTCTAAAAGATGGATACAAAGTTAAGATCTCTTTTATGACAATGTGCCTTTTAGAAAGAATGCACACTAAATCTAAGTGACTGTGTTGGGTGTACTGGTTTAGGCCACATTTCCTCCCAGAATCAGGAAGAGGAACCAGGATTTTGAATATCTGTATATTTTTATTGGCTATCAGAGACATGTATGTATCACATCTCCCTTAACCATCTGTTTGTGTAGAATAGCAACGTACTACCTCTGCCAGTCACTCCTTCAGTTCGCATGCCATATAGCAATGTACTTTCAAAGGTAGTGGGACTGGGCTGATGCATGAGGTTCATGTCCACTCCCCCATCCCATCTTTTCCCTCACTAGTATGCATTTGACCAGAGTAGTTAAAGACCCAACCCTAATGCCAGATTGGCTCCAGCTTTTGAGTCTGCTGGGAAAAGGACTCTGTGAATATACTCTCACATCCAACCTGGCTTAGTTTTTCAGCATGTTACCCAAGGGTTTCACTCTTTCAAGCTACCTGTTACCCACAACCACTATCTGAAAACCATGAAGAAGCCAGTCCCAATACAAGCTTGTTCCCTCCATTGTGTTTTCTTATAGGAAGACATGAAATAGGGAGGGGAAGAAGATAATCCAGACTGTTTCAAGAGCTCTTTTGCTAAGATGCTTATTTAGAAACATTTCTTCCCCTGAACATCCTAAATTCTCCAAATCTTACTCTCTGCTAAAGCAAATGTTCAGAGTTGCTGAAAATAGCTTTATGCCAAGTTTGAAGGCTGGGTCTAGGGAGGATCACACTTGACTCTTCCCATGATTTTCTGTCGCACTACTTAGTCTGTGGAGCTGAAACCTCAGAAGAGAGCTTGCCTTTCTGCAGATCTCCAGTGGCAAATGGTTCGGCAGCTCTAAAGAAATGGTTGAACATTCAACATGTTTGCTTTCCCCAGGAACTCTCTTTGTCTCTGTTTCAATCAAGTTCTCTGATTAACCAGAATGTTGTTGTCTGTAACCAGTAGATTCTTCTCTCCAAATTCTGCTCTGAGCAAAACGTAATTTTTTTATTTCCAAAATGATTACTCCAATTATTCATCTTATCATATGAAACCTAAGGAGAAGATGAAGTACACTAACTCCTGGCCACCTGGGAGTTGCAGCTCAATCATTAGAAACTACATATTGATTCTGGTTGTTTTATGCTCTTCCATGTGAAGATTTATGTCTTTATGTAGCCAGTGCTGATGGAATAAATTAAGGTGGGTGTGTAAAAGGAATAAAGATTTACTCAGCATTCAAAAGCCTGGCTTCAAGGCCTCATAGAAGAGTGTAGAGAATATTCTGTAGATATGCAAATATAGCACATATCCCTAACAAAGAAAGCCTGGATAATTTGACAAATCACCCCAGTGCCTTCTCATTCCCAGAAACCTCCTCTAAGCTACTGGGCGCAAAAAAAATGTTACATTCTCCCAGTGAAGGAAAAAGAAAAAGTACTGAGCTTCACAATGACCATCAGAAATAAGACTCAGCCTCTATCGCATCCTTCCTTCAAGCTGAGCTATGTTACCCTATGATACCCTATGTTTTATGGTGACAGATTGCCTCAATAAAAAGGAATGAAAAAGGAGAAACTGGTTGTGAATTGCTCCACATTTTGCTTTCTTGAGAGACATGTGTTTGGTTGAAATTTAAACTGGAAGTTTTCCGGTCTATAGGGCCATCACTACTAGAGCACAATCGACTGCAGAGGCACAGATACTCTAGAAGAGGAGCATGCAGGCAGTGTATGGTGTTGGAAAACTCTGCTGTGGCTTTCCGTGCAGACTCTCTGGCAGATAGTCACCTGGACTGCACAGTGCTTGCGCCATGCAGGGCTTTTCAGTAAACATATTGGCACACTGGTGTATTTTAATTTTAATTTTGAACAAGGGACTGCCCAAGGAAAGAGACTAGACTTAAACATATCATCTTTCCTCCAAACTTGCTGCCAGCAGGAAGAGAAGTTGGTTTTCGTTCATGCCCATTTGGCAAGTCAGCCCTGTGACTTAGCCTAGATTATGTGTTCAGAGTTATGTACAGGATTTTAGTCATTCTTCTTGCACTGCTTGTACTACATTTGTCAGTTTTGCCCAGACATTCTCCAAGAGATGAATAGGACATCCATTTTGCAAAACTGTCAACATTCCAAAAAAGTCACTAGACAGATCAGGGAAAGGAGGGATTTAATACCCATGTCTTACCCCCCAAAATATAAAACATTAGACATTTAAGGGTATAGGAGGCTTTTTTCTGCATTTTACATTAAGAGTCCATTCAGAAGCCGTGGTCCCATGTAAGACTTGAACCTGAAACACACTGCCTCATGCGAGAATTTTGCTATTTGAGACTCCTTGTTGCAAATACATTTCTTTGTCAATGATTCATAGCAGGTTGTTTCTAGAATGACTTGCATTTCAGTTTTTGCTTTCCAATACACATATTGTGTGAGTCCAGCTGTGAAGTCATCCATCCCTGCTCTGTTCATTGTCAATTTGTTGTTGTGATTTATATCTTTTCTGATTGGGCAACTTGGCCACATGATTCATTTTAAATTCACTCTTTGTAATCTCTCTCTTTAAATTCACTGGTTTCAGCCTGAAATATGTTTCATCCTTCACCATGAAAGAGAATGCCAAAACTCGGAGGATTAGATAAACCCAGCACTGAGCATCATTTGCCAGATTATTTAATGTGGAGCAAACACAAAAGAAGTGAATCAAAGTGAAATGGAACAAAAACACATAAGTATGACTGATCTACATGAGACTGGCCCCAGATAAATCCAATGTGCTCATTATAAAGTGAAAATTAGGAGAAAAATAAACTCACAATCATCTTGATGCATGTAGAGCAATCTGACTCCCACTATATGGTGGAGCTTTGTCAGAAATTCTTGAAACTCTCCTTCCTTACACTACTTAATTTTACAACCTTCCTGCTCATATTAAGTATGTCAAAAGAATGTAACCTGGGGAGTATGTAAGGACCAGGACAGGATAATGCCTAGATCCTCCATTCAAGGTCTTTGCTAAAGAAATAATAGGGCCAAGGCAACATGGAATAGACTTTAGTCCTACTGGATGGTAAGGTTTCAACAAACTGTTGAAGACCACAAGAACTTTAGAGATAAAAGTTCACGTACAGCATGGATGCACTAGAATTAGTTGATTTACAGTACTGAAATGAACTTGTCATTTACAAACTGGCCCATGAATAATAAAAGAAAAATGTATTGGAAGCAGAGAGAGAGACATAGATAACCCCTTAGACACTGATTTCAAGGCCATTTAAGCAGCAAAGGTGCCTAAAAAAAGGTACTGAAAAATACCCGAATCACCTAGTAATTTTGTATGACAACTTTTAGGGAATCTGAGGAGGAAGAGGACAGTGATTCTTGCTAACTCTTAGACTGCTCAGTGGGTTTTGAAGTTTTGATCAAAATGGGCATTTCTCAGCCTTCTGTCAGTCACCTTACAACTCAAGAAACAGCATCACTGGAGAGTGACATCAAAGCTCTAGGTTCAGAGGGAGGAAAACATGAGGGATAGGAGATGGCATAAACAAGGAGGAAGCTGTCCTGTGTTTTATACTTTAGAATCTGAATTTGACAGAATACTTATGTCTTGTCTAAGGACTGTAGCATGTCTGTTGCCTGGCAGTTGAAATAGGCAAATTACTTGCATGGAAGGGTCAAGTTCGAAGAAAAGGTCATGTGATCACAATATCTCCAAATCTTCTACTTCTCCTCTTCTCCAACAATAACTCATATAGAAATTTTCACCAAATCTGGAGATATCAGTCTCCAGTGACCTCATTTTCTCAGTTATAGGTGTCTACACAAGTTACAGGAGGTAAAAGTCTAATAAAGACTTACTTTTTGACCAGCAGAGGCTCTCAGGTTCTCTTCTGAGGTGAAGAACTATAAAACGTGGTGCAAAAGTTTGGAGACAGGGACATGGTCTTGTTTACACAAGAAACAAATACTAAGTAAGATGACAAACTGAACTGTCCATGACAGAACCTTTCTCAAAAAGTCATCTTATTGACCACAATAAGTCCTCTGGGAACTCTCAGAACTTGCTATGCAATTACTATGGGTATTTGAATGGAACATTTCCATGCAGACTTAATGTCCATCCGTATATCTCCATTTTGTTATGGCAGAATACAGAGTTAACCATCTCAGAACATAGTGAAGGAATGCATAGCATACATGGCAAAGGGCACATTTTTATATTTGTCCCAAGAATAATCCTCACAAATTACCAAGTGTCACTTTCCCTGTAATTTGCTTAGTTTTAACATTTTTCCATTTTGCCTTGAGCCATCCTTGAGCGGACATTAATGGAATGCACTCCATTAACCTCCAAGGCCTTCAAAGCTCTTAGTTTGACAGTGTTTTACTTTATTCTGGGGTGCAAATCAGCTTTAATGCCAGGACTGCAGGCACTGTAATCTAAGCCTGGAAAAGTTAAAAGGGTGTTGCAATGTGTGTAAAATCTATAAGAAATAGAAGGACACTTTTTTCCCCTAAAGGAAAGAAAATATTTTATTGGTTAAGCACTCTGATGTTCCCTTGGAAAGGCAGTGATTTTTCCTTTTTTAAAAAGGGGAAAAAACAAGTACAAATTACTTCTGCTAGAAAATACCAGCCAATAATTGGTAGATGTAATTCTGCAAAGTGTTAGTGGTGAAATCTTTCTGCAAGAAGCATTGGGCCAGTTCTGAAGCCAGTTCCTTCCGGATAACCCAACCAAATCCCACAGCGCAATGCTGCAAACATTTCAGCCCATCTCCTGGTTCCTGCCTCAGAGGCTGGCTTTCATAGGAAAGGAAAGTGTTTTATTCTTGCACTCACCTCAGAAACTCAACTCCTGCCACTAAATAGCCAAAATGGTTTTGAGATATTCCGTTAAGGCCCAAATCCACCAACCTCAGAGCTACTGAATTTCTGCAAAATGTCCCTTCTGGTTTCACTTGTCTTGAGTGGCCTGAGCTCAGAGTCTATAATTGTGGGTTACAGGCACAGTAACAGTGAGCTCAAGAGCAGATCTTTGGAGAAGGGAGGCTTTAAATGTGATACGAAGAGAAATGTCTGGATTCAACTTGATTTAATTTTTATAGCTGGTACCAAATGATTTTTGGATTCTTTTATTCTCTTACAAAGACCCCATTTGTCCACTAAGGGAAGCAGGGATGGGGGGGAGTGGGTGTTAGATAATGAATGACTTGGAACATCAGCACTAGAATTTGGAAAAAAATGGTGTCCAGCCCTATTTTAGATTGGCTGTTCTAAGAAAATGCTGCAAAGCTTTGATACTTTAGATTTCCAGGGAGGAAACCAAATTAGCATCAGAAAGGAAGATGTGTGGGTTGCCTCAAGTACAACTGATTGGTTTAATGTTAACATTATGAGAGTCATGCCAGAGATTTTCATTGCCACAGAAACACAGCAGCGGGGATAGGTAAGGTGCCCAGGAAAATGTCACTGAGAATATGAACTGGAGTCCAGATGGCTCTCCCAAAAGAGAGACTGGGAAATCTTCCTGGCAAAAAACAATCCCCGTCTTTGCTGCCTCTTTAAAGACAAGGCTACAGTTGAAAATTAATGCAATTAGCTGGATGACCTAGAAAGAGGCAGAGAGAGTCTCTCTTTTCAGAGAGTTTCTTGTGGTTAGAGCAAAGTCCCATTCATGAGAAGCATCCAGCAAGAATTTCACAGCGTACTGAAAAGTGGTTCAATGCAATGTGGTTGAATTGAATACAATGTTTCACATTAGTCCTGTGCTCAATGTGAGCCAATCACTTTCCACCCAATGACTCCAGGGAGTCCCTAACATAATGAGGTAGTGAATCTTGATTGGGTTCTTAGGGGATGGGTAACCACACAACACAAAATAACATTCAAAATACTGATGTTCTTAAAATCTGTGTCATGAATATTAATGTCACACTACGACAGAATAAATTTCTGTGACCTGTGGTCACAGAGAGCAGGACCCATAGTTCAGCTAGATGTTTCTAATTATGACAGCACTCACAGGGTTAAGATGCCAGTCATCCCAGAGTTATTTGTAGCCCTAATTAATTTCCCTCTTGTAAGAACTATTCTTTCTCTCTTGTAGTCTGGCATAAAAATCCCAGCATCTAGGTCCCAAACTCAACTATCTAGATAAAAATTACATATTTGCTTGCCCTCATTTCTGTTCATGGCCTCATCAACTCATACTGTTTCCTTCAGCCAGGAAGGCAGACGTAAATGAGACATAAGGGAGCCTTCGGTAACAAGACCCCATGAATCTCCTAGCTCTGAAGAGCTTTAAAACCATTTTCTCTCCTCCAGGGACTCAAATGCAGCATCTCCAAAAAGCACTTAGCCTCTGCCAGCCTAGGTCCTGGGAACTTGGGTTTATTCGCAAACTCACATGTTCCAGTTGACAGCATTAAGCAGTGGTTGCCAAGCTAACAGGCCAGTGAGTGAATGGCTTTTATTAAAAATAAATAACATTCTTTTAAATAAAGCTCAGTGAACTCTATGTTCACCTTTAAAATAGGATGGATATCAAATCTCTATTGGAATTCACTCTTTACCTGTTAGACCTTCCAAAATTGACACATATCACCCCTTTGCTTTAATATCTTTGATGCTTTTTGATTTTTCTTTCCTAACTGGTATGGAAGAGAAAACTTTTTTGTTTTTACATAAGCTCCAGAGAATTGTTTTTGAGTACAGTAATACAGACAGGTTTCTAAGATGCATGCTTCAAATACGCATTAATGTTCATATTTGAACGCCTACAGAAGTTGGCCTGATATATAAAGATACAACATGTACTGATATGTGTGCCAGTTGTGTTTGATACAAATCTAGAAATCAAGCTGCAAGCATTTTGCTTTGAATCTCTGGGCCAAAATTTAAAGACTTTATACTTAGGTGCAAATGAAGCCTGTTCTCGTTCAAGTATTTTTTTAGTATTTGTTTTTACTAAGACATTAGGAGTGTACTTAGACAATAAAAAAGGGTTAATTTACCTAAATAGGGATTTACAGTGGTAACTTAAGAATCTGAACCAAACTTTACCACATAAACAGGAGAAAGAATGGGTTTTACTTGAATAAAGGATTTTGGTTAGTTGTACATTGAAAATTTGAACAAAAAAGCCAGCATTATTTCTAAAAAGCAATCTTTGTTGATTTTTTAATAATGTTTGAAAAATGTTTTAAGTTTGGTTCTGACCATTCAAAACATTTTACTTATAGAGCATCTAAAATACTTTTTTATTTGGAACCAAGCTGCTGAGAAAGGGTGTCTGTTTGTCCACATTTCACTCAGAGGACCTATTTTTTTCCTTCCTGAGAGATTCTAACCTAGTCTTTCCTGGACCAGGGAGGGTTAATATGAAGGAAAGAGGTTCCTGGTAATGAAGAGAGGAAAGGAAAAGCTTTTTAAAAATGTTTCTGCAATCTTGTCTTGATGACTCTTTGTAACATGTAATATAGTTTTTAAAGAGTCTTTAAGGGAAGTCATTCAGCCAGCTTTGCTGTGTCACTTTCCACTTCATGAGTTTTTCAGAGAAGTCTGAGAACAGTTCTGTAAAACATAGGAGTGAGCATTGAAGGATGTATAATGAACCAGAAGAAGGAAAACTCTTTGTTATCCAGTTCTGAACTCAGAATTTAACTAATCTCACTCCATTTGAAAGTTTCCAGATGAGGTGTGACCATAGCAAAATTTCACCTGGCAAAAACTTTTGTACCAGTGTAGAAACTAAACAATCCTTGCACCCCCAACATACTGGCAACTGTCCCAGGAGATTTAGTATCACAGATGAGGAAACAAATCCTGTATGCTAAACTGTTATTCTGAGGTGATCTGGTAAAGCTGTGATGGAGCTGGAGGCTGATGTAGGATTTCTGGAATCCTAGGGCTAAACATAAAGGACAGAGTCATTGATGCTGAAGAAGAAGTGCTTGAACTGATGTTTTCAAGATCAAATCAATGTTCTGTAGTTTAACTTCTAATCAAAGGTGACTAAATGTATTGTGTGTGGGTGTGTGTACCTGTATGATTTTAATGCATACACATAAACGTGATGAATTTTTAATTACTTAGCTTCCCACTTTTTCAAACAGTCTGGGACCATTCATTGTGAAGAGGAGAGACAGAGTTTGAAGCCAAGCTAGTTTCTCTTCAGCTAATATGACTGTGTAAGGTTTTCTAGCTACAGAGCTTGGATAATATCTAAAGAAGTTACACAAGCACTGCTGAATCAAATACAGAGGCCTTATTAAAAGACAGAGAAATACCTGTCAAGAAACAATGTCGAGGTAAAGCTCAGCTCATGATTTCTTATTCATGTGTATCATGAACATTATCACATAATTTAAAATCCCTCCATTGTTTGGTGCTGTTTGAGGGGTGAGTGTTGAGGGCATGAGGCATCATGATTATGTAAATTTAAAGTTTTTGAAGGCGTTGTGGAAGGGACTGGTTTCTGTCTTGTTCTTTCCATTTGTCTTCACCACCCATACTTCCATTTATTCATATTCAATTCCTGCCCCTCTACCTAAGACTCTATTTATCCATCACTGATCATAGAATGATAAAATATGCTGAGTTGGAAGAATCACTGAGTCCAACTTATGTCCCTCTACATGGCACCCCAAGGGTCACGCCATGTGCCTGAGAGCATTGTCCAAAGGCTTCTTGAACTCTGTCAGGCTTGGTGCTGTGACTGCTTCTCTGGGGAACCCATTCCAGTGCTCAAGCACCCTATGAGTGAAAAACCTTTTCCTGACACCCAACCTAAACCCCTTACTGACACAGCATCATGATGTTTCCTCAAGTCTTGTCACTGGTCACAAGAGTGAAGAGATCTGTGTCTGCCCCTCCACTTCCCCTCATGAGCATGCAGAAGCTTAATGTCTTTTTAATATTGTGGTGTCCAAAACTGCACATGGTACTCAAAGTGTCCTGTGCTGGTCCTGCTACTGTAACCAGAAAAGGACAGGATCCTGGGAACCCTGTGAAAGTTGTTATAAGGGTCTTCAGAGAGAGATGGCAAACTGATCAATGTCCTTGCTGATAAGCCAGAGAAGCTGAGAAGCTTATCAGCTTCTCTTATCAGCTTCTCTATCTCTTGCCAGAGAGGAGCTAGAGCACTAGAGCCACTTTCAGTCATGTCATGTCAGACAGCTCAAGTCTGACTATCTTCAGATATGCCTTGGCTTCCCAAGTAAATACCATCTAGTCTCTACAGCTTCTGAGGATTTTTCAACTCATATTCTGACCTTAGGCTAAATCTTTTTTGGTCTTGATCTAAAATAACTCTGCTGATTTCAGTAAACTGACTCTGGATTTGTGCCACTCAGTGCAAAATTGGAATTTGTCCTCCTAGGGACTAGCTGTCCCAGCAGAGTTTATGTGTGGTGCTCATTCAAGTCAATAACAATAAAGCACAGCAAGTTTGGGGTGCAGTGACCTTCTTACTGCCTGCCTTATGTCACCCAAAGCAAAAGAAGTCCTTCAAAGTCAGTCATCCAAAGCACAGAGCTGGCTATAAACAATCCAAAGGGCCCTATTTTCCCAATGCAAGAGAAAGAACTCCTTGATCAGCTCTGAGATGTATGGATTGTGTTTAGTCTACATGTTTAAAAATAATAATAATAAAAAAATTGCTCAGGCCTGAGGGAATTTTCAAGCTTAGAACATCATGGAAAGCAGTTACCTTAGTCTGCAGAGTGAAAAATATTCCAGAGAAATCCAAATAAGCTTCTCCTCATTCTATTAATTCATCAAATTTGGCCATGCATCATTGGCCTAACACAGCACCCTTTCCTAGGCAGTAATCTTCCTTTTCATGGTCAGTCATCAGGTGTGAGAGACTCCTCTCAGTCTATGTGAACTTGCCTGGCATTAGACATAAGCCAAACAACCAACTTGTCCTCATGAGATTCAAGTTCTCAAGTCCCAAAGAGCAGCATTAGGCATAAGGCCCCGCACTGTTATTTATGTGAGTCTCAGATCCTCAGTATCCCTTTCATGGGGAAGGGGATATCTCTGAAATCACACCCTTAGGAGGATCACATAATTCTGGAGCTAGGAATGTTGGCCTCAAGATGGTTAGGACAGACACGTTTCAATGGCAAATCATATTTTTCACAGTCCAAGCAGCCAGACATGTTTACCTCAATTCCCAGGATACGCAAAAGTTAGAACACTGAGACACTCACCATTATTCAACTTGGAGGCTTAAGCTCTTTGCTGGGAGCTAATTTGGGAACACTAAGCAGCATATCAAGGCCGTCTCAGTATCGCCATGTGCAGCTGTAAAAAGCCATTCAGAATCGCAGCTGGATGCTTTTTGCCTTATCTTAACAGCTGCCATAAATATTCCCATCTGATTTGCTTCATGTTGGGACAGGAGGCTGAAGATTTAACAACATTGATGGCAAGATCTGGTCTGGAATGTGGGAAAATCTTTGTAAGAATGATATTTTTTGATTCTCTAGTGTTTATCTAGTGAATCTTGCATTTGTTTGGAAAAGGAAATTCCTGGATGGAAATTTCAGTTTTTAATTCCAAATAATCTTACTGTTCAACAGCCTGTTACAATTGTTACCAGGGAGAAAGCATTAAGCTCTTGAAATGCCTTTGAATCCTTTGGGTGAAAGGACCTAATTATTTATTCTGGAAATAAAAATGCACTGACTCCTCTAACTTCACTGTATGGATGCTTTCTTATGGGCAATGAAAATCCAGGTGAATTCAGGCCTCTCTGGGGTTTGTACCTCTGTGTGCTTATAAACAGAAAGACTAACTGCTGAAGTAAACAGGAAAAACTTCACTGAGATCAATGGTTCCACCATCGCTGATTATAGCAACAGAGCCAGGCTGGATACGTGCAAAGAAAGTGTCCAGCATTTTTATTTTAGAAATCTACACTCGTTCCATAGACAAAAAGTATAAAGTAAGTCAGCCAAAGGAAATCCTGCCCCTCCATCAGAGTGGGTTAAGTAGATTTGCCAAAGAGGAAAGCACAACTTATAGGACAAAGGCCATTATTTTTTACTAAACATAGAGCTTCTGTTTAAATGGATGTATGTTCATGAAGAGCACAGACTGCCATACGGTTTTCTGGAGCCCATGGAATTGCAACAAAGACCCTTTAAATTAGGGGGTTGTTGTGATCTCATTGTTCACACATTTTCTAGAGCCACCACTGGCTCACATCCTCTAGGATTCTACTGTTCAGTGCAAAAGGTTTTCTTACTGCTCTGTCCTCAGTATACCTTCAGACTACCTAGAGACAGAAGTGAGAAATAGTGTTCCCCTGGGGAACATGCACACCTTATTAGTCATTGATGTTCTGTCTGAAGATCAAAGGGGTTTGCTGTCAGCAGAGAAGAGCATAATGCAAGCAAATAAATTATAACATTCACTAGCAACAGAGTGCATAGGGAAGAAAGATAGGACCCTATGTTTCCTCTTTATTCTCAGCTCAGCTATATTGACTACTCAATAGTTTCAATTAACTGTTCCAGAACCACAGTTATGACCAATGAGCAGGACAGGAATTGTTTTCATTTTATCATGTTGAATATTTTACCCAAGCATTAACTGAGAAGGTGTTTCTGAGATCTTTAGACCTGCTGCATAAGCCAGGCTAAGCAAGGTGTGGGTCATGTACATAGGAACTGGAGTCATTTGCCTTTTCTATGAAAATGTGCATCTGGTTTTAACTTCTTTCAGAAGAAGAGGTCAGAACACTAAATCTGATGATTTGTAGACTCGTAGAACATGCAATCAGAGTACGCATTTCCTTGAATGACCCCTGACTTGCTTTGTGCTAACCAAAATGCCCAACACTTCCATGAGGGTCAAAGATCCATGATGAATGGAGTCCTGTAGCTTTCAACCAGCACTGTGTTGTGGGAGGAGGCACTAGAAATGTGTTCACCTGGAAAGATCTGTGTTCACTGTAACATTGGAGACAGAAAATGCTCTAATTCTACTCAATTCATCAGAATGTCTCTATTTGCCTACACTGGGGTAAAAGTAATCCCAACTACCCACCAAAGTAAATCTTCTCACAGGAACCCTGTCTCATCTTGTTCCAGAGTTGCTCCTCTGGATCTGAAACCCAAGATAATTTCCAAGGAAGGTGTGGGTGTGGTTGTAGATGTCTGAGTGTGGAGGGAGGCAGCCACAACTCAGAGCTGTAATCTCAGCAACTAAGATACTGATTTTTTATTTACAATGTGTCCTTGCATATACGTATCAGAACCAGCTCAAGCACCTTAACTTCAGTCTACAGAGTTGCTAGGAGACTTGCTGTGACTAAATCCATAAAATTGTTCTCTAAGAACTTCTTCGGACTCCAAAATGATGGTAGAAGATTACTTTGGCCTCTTCATTTGTCCCAGCCTCAGTGCTGTAGAGCAGGTAAAATAATCCCTTGCCACAGATTATAGTTTCAGATTATTTGATAAACAGAAGTCTATTTTTAGGCAATAGATTTTCCTAGGGCCCTTTTGAAATCTCCATCTCTGCATGGCTGCAGTAGCAGATTAGACTAACTATTTAAGCAAAGACAATCTTGTCTTGAGGCAGGTAGATTCCCTCATCTCTGTTTTCTGTGACTCAATATATTATAAAAGCAGAGGAAGAAAAGAAACTGAAGTATAACTTGGCAATATTTGCATCTATTTTGCAGCAGGCAAACAGTACAGTTTGAGGACAGATGGAGATAAAGGATATGGGAGAGTAGCTGAAGAAGTAATGGATCAGAGAAAAAGAACTGAGAAATAAGAAATGGGTAGAAATTAGACTCTTGACTAGAATTTGGAAGCAAAGTAGTGGTGCCTCTCCCCCATCTAAGAGACTCAGCATAGGAGAATCTAATGAATACTGAGTTTTAACACACTATTTCAAGAAACAATTTAGATTCTCCTGTGAACCAGCCACCTCCATGGAAGAGTGAGTGAACAACTAATGCTGGTTGACACAGTCAGTGTACCTTTAACAGGTAATCCATATAACACTGTGAATTTATGCTCCCTCCTCCATGTCCGGTTCAGTTCACTAAAACTTTTTCCTGAAGTTGAATTTCAGCAAAACCATAGCTATGAAACCAGCTGGAATCCTTGTGTTCTCTTATTTCTGTATGCACCTGTTTGCTATGTCTAATACTTAGTTCTTGGGATATGATGTGGAGTTTTGGGGTCTATGCCTGTGCACCCCCTGGGATGAATGGGAGAAGAGATCAATAGAAGGCTGATTGTGACATGAAAGTCATACAAACATCTTCTCTTTTAGCAGGCAATATTCACACTGATCTGGAGCTCTATATAAGACACTTTTGGAACTTGATCTAGGGAGCCACTCAAACTTTCCAGGTCATGGGTGGAGCAAAACGGGTAGTGGGATTTGGAAACAGATGCTTCCTAGTCTGCTCTGATCATGCAAATGGCTGGGGAGATGGGTCTCTCTTTTACCTGCTTCACTTTTCTCCAGATTTGGCCACATTGTCTGTGCTGTCTTTGATGAGGGCTTTACCAGAGCCCTCCCATTCTGCATCACTGTGTCAACAGACCCTGCGACACTTAATTAAGAGCTAGATACTGCAGACAGCAGCATAGCAACCCCCAGTAGTATTACAAAGGAGCATATGTGTAAGGGACAAGAGAGCATTTCCCATGCAAACCAGGGTTTGCATGCTCTGCCAGGTCAATTACAAGCTTTTTCAGCCACAGAGGAAACAGCTTTCTCCCTTTTATCAAAATGACTGCTTCATCCCATTGTGTATTGAAAGAGCTACTTGCATCCCAGCCAACCTCCAGCCACAAGCCTAGGTCTTTACCAGAAAGGAGGAAGAACCATCAATCTCCAAATGAAGACATAGTCTTTCCAATTATTTCTTTGTTGCCAGGGATGTGTGAGGTTACAGAAAGCAGAAGAGCAGTTCCAAGATGACTGCAGATGAAAGAGCGTGTCCCTGCCTGGAAGAGGCTTTTATTCTGGCTCTGCAAAAACTGCTCTGTTGGCAAGCGGTGTCCCTATACATGAGGCATGAATTTTCTGGAAAAGGGTAAAGCTGTTCTCGCTGTCTTCTCCTGCCAACACCAGTCAGTGTGGCACATGACTCCAGCCCAAGTGTCATGGCACCATGTCATGTCTGGAGGCTCTACCAGTTTCCTTCCTTGGGCTTGGATTAACCTGGCCCTATATACACCTAGAGAGTCAGTTCAGAGAAGGTTTTGACAGATATGGGCAGTTACAGTTATACAGTTACAGTAACAGTTATCAGTTACTGGGGTTCACTGAAGTAGGGAGGAGATAAGACATTCACAGGTACTTGAGACAGGATAATGTAGGTGTCCCCAGAGAAAAGAAGGCATAGATTACATGGACTTGTCTTCTGCAAGTTGTCTGCAATGATAAAAAGTATTTTGGTGGGTTTGTTTGCATGGAAGGCCTTTGGGTTGGAGACCAGAAGGAACTGCCTGGAGCAAGGTCCAGATCCACAGCAAGACTGAAAATCTTGCACCAATGAAGTCTGTTGCAAAGCTCCAGCTGGTCTCACTGAGGGCTGGGTATTATTTTTTGTCTTTTCTTGTCCCTGAAAAAAAGGATTATCTGTCTAATGAAAAACATGTTCTCTCAATCATCTACTGACTTCCTACAAGCTGGAAATTTAGTAATAACTTTTGGGAAAACCAGTTTATCTGATAGTTCTATCTTGTTGGAACTCTTGATCCTGGTGCATAGAATTTCTCTCTGGGAAGGCCAGAGGATGGGCTTTACATACCATGCTTTGAGAAAATAACAATAGTGTACTATTGGTGTCAAGAAAAAAATGATATTTGTTTAAGATAATGCAACCCGAAGGTATCACAGACAAAGTTAACATTCGAGCCAGATGTTCAGACTTTCTTGCTACCTTCTCCACATCTTTTCTTCTGTGCTCCAATCTGCACTTCCCCTGCAAAGCTTCACATAGATTTTTCCATCTTTCATTTTTAGCTGATATTGTGCTTTGTGCTAGTACTAGGTACAAGAGTAATTGTTACCAACACCGGGTCAAGAGACAAAGGTAAGTCAGTAGTCCTGTTGTGAATGGTTTAAGTGCCTGTATTTCTTTATAACCACCTTCTTGTTGCTGTCTGTTTTGTCACTGTAGGTGAAGAATTTGTTTCCACTCAGCTCCTTCGCTCTCACCTTTGATTAACACTCTGGTTTCTTGTATCTAAGCATCCAGCATGTTTTGTAGCTGACTCCTCCAGCGGCAGACGAACTCTTGATGACCTCCTGAGTTTGACCTTGGCAACAGTTCGTTTCTTTTTGTGTGCATATTTTATCTCTCTATAAGTTCTCCTGCCTTTGGTGCTTAGCTGCAGTAACCAGTCCATTTAGTTTGGCACTCTCTTAAATGGTTAGTGTATCCATCTGTCTTCAGGCTGTGAGAATCTGCTCTTTTTGGGACATAGAACCTGCTCTCTGACTCAGAGATCTCTGAATTATCAAATCACCTGATCCTCATGAAAGCGTACTGCAATGTTGAAGCATTTCACTTTCTCTGATGGTGGATCTTAAGAAAGAGAGCTATTTCTGCCACTTCTGACCTTCCTGAATTTGAGAATACTTGGGGGAAGATATCGTGGGTGCAAATTCCTTTTCTCTGTCAATTTGCATACCTTCTGCCAAAGCGCACCAGCACTCACTGTCCAAGAACAGTGAATCATACCTTGCAAAATGCCCCTTCAGTTTCTAATTAGCACATTCTGGTTGAGCAGCCTCAAGATTTTCAATTTATCTTGTAGGTAAAAGGCTAATGTTAGTAAGACAGACACTGTATCTGGGGAACAGAGCTGCAAGAAAGGGCCTCCGCTTTGCCAGCTGCTGAGTAACATGACCTTAAAAGGGAAATAAATTGTTGTTACAGTTTCTGTGACGATTTGAATGCTTTGGGCTAACCAAAGTGTAATTTATTACACAAAGTGTAATTTATAGTTTTGCTTTTATATGATGCTTCTTGTTGCTTTCCTACAGAAGCTCAGTGTGCTGTTCAGACCACCTTCACCCCACTAGTTGTTTCCTAGAACTTCCATTGTCAGCCATGGTTCCCTACTGCAGCAGAACATAGGCTTGGATTTTAGGACATCAATCTGCACAGTGAAAAGTCATTTCTTTCCTCCAATATCCCAAGCCCATGATGAAATGCAATTTGGATTGGAGGACAATATCTGAAGTAAACATTCCCCACTGAGTATTTTCAAAGAGACTTGGATGTACTCCTTAAAAGACAGCAGTGGTTGCTCCAGGGCCTTCCAGTCTCTCCTCTGGAACTGATCTACGCACACAACAACAAGGTCCAGAAACATGGGATCAATTGAACATGTTGGTATCCATATGTCCACAACACAAAGGGTACCAGTGTCTGTCATATCCATGATGCTGGAGAGCTTGCATTTATTAAGCTCCTGTCATTACACACACAAGCTATTTACTCCAGGGTCACTCTGAGGCTCCAGCAGCTGCTCAGTTTCCATTTGGGCAAGCCTGTCTATTGCTTTCCACTGCTACTTCATCTCCACTACAACCCATGGGAGGGATGAGTAAGTGATGGGGAGGAGGTGGGCAGTGATGGCTCTGACAGAGGCATGTTTATGCTGGACTTTCATGTTGTTCCTTCATATCCAATGGAGAACAGTCCATCTCCCCTGCACACTGAGAGCTGCATAAAGCACCTCTGTGTGTTTGGAGGGAAAGACTGAAATGTGCCGATATTCCAACTGGTTCATAATGTGCAATTGGGAGGCTCTGATGTTACTCATTCCTCTCTACCACCCTCACTGACTCAGATCTCCTGCTTCCCTGTGATGGGATTGAGCAGTCTTGGCTCAGCTTTGATGCAGGAACCGACATACAGGCCTGAATCTCTTCCTCTTTTACTAGTACTTCAGCACCTCCAAGGTATTGTCCACGTTATGTCAGACCACTGGCTCCAAATCTGAAGAAATACTTCCATGGTATTTATATCCTCTCAGGCAAATTGCTTCTTGTAGCACCATGTGAGATCCAAGAAAGCAAAAAAACAGTGGTGCTGACACCCACTTTTCCAGATACAGAAAGAAGAATTAAAACACTTTATCCCCAAGTATTTCACATTTTTAACTGTGGAAATGTTTGTTGGGGTTTTTTTTTCCTCAGAGAAATTTTTTCACATGGGATTTTTTTGCAAGTTTACACATTTCTTTTTTGGCTTTGCCACACTGTTCATTTGTGGTTGTTGTGTATTAATGAAAAATGCAAGAAGATAAAAATTAGCATTCATTGAAACACTTAGCTTCTCCTGTTCAAAAGAGCTCATAATTTTGAGTTTTCTGTCTTTTCTTATGCTTTAAAGTACTCAAGAGTGACACAAGTTGACTTATTTCAGGAGAGATAAAATGTCATTGATACAAAGTATATTTTCCCATGTTTTGCACAGAAACCAGTATGCAGTTCTTTTTCTCCTTTCCTCTATTGTTTTTTCTGTTTTTCAGAATCTTCAGGAAATAAGAAAATCCCCAGAGTTCTCCAGAATCTTTGCTGCTGACACACACATTTTCTAGATTGCAGTGCATTTCAAGATCCAATTGAAAACTGCCTCTTTTTTGACCCTTTAGTGGATGCACTCGAGCCCACATCTTGGCTTCTTACCCATCTCTCCCACCCCAAGCTGACATTGTCTGGCCTCTTCTTTACTGCTGTTGCTGCTCTGAAAGGGAGCTGCCTAAATGACAGGTTTTCTTTCCTTTCTCCACATTGCTTTGCTTGGAGGTCTGTTCAAGCAGGGCTGCCACTGGAGAGAGTTCCTAGTCCCTTTGGTTTGTTGTATTTACCCATAATGGAGGGTGAAAAATATCTTGTATTACAGAGTATGCAGAAATAAAGGGAAGAAACCAGTCACTTCTGGTCACAAGGAATCATCAGATTTGTCAAAAACAACCAGCTCAGATGGGATTCCCATTCCAAGATGGATGTGATGATTCAGAAAATGGAGTAGATAATGAGCTGTTTATGACCAGATTTTGTTTGTTTACTTTGCTGCAGAGCTGTCAATTGCTTGTTCATGAGAAGTGTTCTGAACCCTCACTTTGTAGAGGGAACCTACCTGAGGTAAGCAGAGCAGAACCTAAACCTCCATGTCAGCAAAGGAAAACATGTTTTCTATGAAGGCCACCTGACAGTTGACCATCCCATGAGGCCACACAGAGGACATGTGCTGCATTGCACTCTAGTGAGTCCTTGGTGTCAAAACACTACATGGAATACCCTCAGCCCTAACAACCTAACTGGCCCAACGCTGAGCTTGATGAAAGACAGAGCAGATATTTTCCTCAAAACCAGATTTCTAGCTGGAGTGAAAGAAAAGGACCATGGTTTCCCTTTCCTCGTCTGTGCTGGCATCTAGCCAAACAGCAGCCAAAGCAAGCTGAAAGTCATGATGCAGTTCTAGGGAACTGAAATAGTTCCTGCATGAGCTGCTGAAAGAGGTTACTATGTTCTAACACCGTCTATGAGTCTTCTCATCTCATTTCAATTTGAAATACTCTTTAAATTCAGACAAATATGCTGGAAAGAAAGGAAGGCGAATCGTTTATCTTTTAGAAAAAGAAATGTTTGCAGATCTAATAGTTTCACACTGTTTGTGAGATTCTGGAGAAATATGTAGGATGTTTTGCTCTTTTTTTGTGGTATTGGGGAAACATGGAGCAAAAAGGAAAAAGCAATAAAAGATATAAAACAAAAAACATGTACAAAAAAATGAAGAATTCTGGTGAAAATTCAGTTGGAGGTGGTTCAGTGGCAAATCACAGGGTTTCACTTTGAAGACTGAGTGTTCTGTGAGAAGTGATGAAACAGGCCCCAATCCTAAGAGGTTCTTATACTGTGAATTTACAAGGAATTTTCCATTGTTTATCATATTCAGAGGTGATATCTAAATGCACACCTACTTGCAGGCAATATATTTTATAGTGATTTCTTTGTGGGGTTGGTTATGCTGTAAGACTGGGGAGGAGTGGTTTGAGAGCTGCTCAGCAGAAAACAACCTGGGGTTGCTGCTAACAGCCAGCTGGTTATGAGCAGTGTGCACAGGTGGCCAAGAAGGCCAAAGGCATCTTGTCCTCTATCAAAAATAACGTGGCCAGCAGGACTAGGGAAATTATTGTCTCACTGTACTTGGCACTGGTGAGGCTGCACTTCAAATTCTTCATTCAGTTTTGGGCCACTAACTCCAAGAAAGACATTAAAGTGCTGAAATATGTCCAGAGAAGGGCAATGCAGCCAGCGAAGGGTCTGGAGCACAAGTCTTATTAAGAGCTGCTGAGGGACCTTGGGGTGTTTAGCCTGAAGAAGAAGACACTCAAAGGGAACTTCATTGGTCTCGACAGCTACCTGAAAGGTGGGTGTAGCCAGGTAGGTCAATCTCTTCTGCCATATCTCAAGAAAAAGGATAGAAGGAATTGGCCTAAAGTTGCACTAGGAAGGGTTCAGATTAGTTATTAGAAAAAAAAAATTTCCCTCAGAGAGTGGTTAGGCATTGGAATAAGTTGCCCAGGGAGGTGGTGGAGTTACAGTCTCTGTAAGAGGCATCTGAATGTGGCACTTGAGGATAAGGTTTAGGGGTGCTTACAGAGGTGCTGGGTTGATGATTGAACTAGATGATTTTGAAGATTTCTTCCAACTTTGACGATTCCATGATTCTGTGGAAAAAAATCCAAGTGGGTGTGCTTTGTTTGCATGGACCATGTAGAGAGTAGATAAACTTGAGGAGCATTTTTCTATTTGATTTCCCATGTGACACTTCAGAAACTCCAGTCAGTACACTAAACATTACACTAAGCACTCCAATTATTCAGGAGTTGCAGGAAAACTTCAGGAAAGCCATATTTCTACCAAACAATCAATAGTTGATATGACATTGCTGTCAGAAATTATCTCTTTGTTTTTCCTATGAATAATCTTTAAGATCATACATTTGTAGATGCTTCCTTGTATAACACAGCAATGGAAGACATCAGTTTAAGCAAAAATATAGACTATGCATTGACTGTTGTTCAAATGGAATATTCCATGTTTTTGTCAACCCTGCTTTTGTAAATTAATTGATATGGCCTTGGAGATGGACCAATGCCAAACAATTTGAACACTGGTCTGAACCCACGAAGAGGCATATCTGAGACATTTATTTGTTCTATTACAGAGAAGCAGTTTGAGTACAAACAACAGCACAGGGTGTAGGCTCTAGTGTCTGTAGGTAATGAATCACATCCACATCCACACAGACAGTGCTATGGGAACAAAACGTGGCAGCCATGACAACAAAAACACAAGCCTTTGTTACATGAGCTAAAACAGTAACGCCGATTTCTGTGCATAGAAGGACTCTGTTTTTTTTTTCTCCAAGGCTGGTCAAAAGGGAAGAAAGCGGAACTATAGGGTAAATCAAGACAGCATAAGACAACATGTCCAGAACCTAAAGGTTTGTGGATTTCCTACTATATGATAAGGTGGTGATGATGATAAGCTGGCAGTGACAACAAGGAGAATGGTGAATTCACCCAGATGAGTACCTCTTACATAGAAAGCATTGTTACAAAAGCTATTCCTAGACCTTGGGGTAAACCAAGACTTTCCCTACCTGGTCCATGGCTCTTTAATGGAACAAACCCATCAAGAGCACAGGTTGAAAATTCATTACTTAAATTCTTTACATTTCAAGCCCTCTGTCTTTCAAGGAGAGATAATTTAACTTGTCTGAAAAACTGGGTGAAGTTATTTTCTGTAGGAAATGCAGAAAGCCATTCTGGACAGTTCTTTGTCATCAGGAAATAAATCTTTAGCATGAACAAATGCCAAAACTATTTTTAATATTTGTATTCCAGTAATATCTACAAGTTCATACTGGCACTGGCATCAGTATGCTAAATGAAAGATAAACTAATACATTACAAAAATCAATACAAATCAAAATATAATCTTTGCACCAAAACAGGTACCATCTCCATAGGTTATGGCAGGACAACCTAGGTGATATGCCACCAGGAGCTTCCTTAATATTTTGCTATATTCTGCTCAAAATTCCTGGCCTGGAGTGATTCATTTCAACAAAACCAAATATCTTCCTGCGGGTTACTGACATTATGGATCAGTTATGTCCACCTTTCCCTATGAAACTCCAAAGCATTCAAAGGAGGATGGTGAAGGGCCTTGAGGGGAAGCAATATAAGAGCCAGCTGAGGTCACTTGATTTGTTCCGCCTGGAGAACACAAGACAGAGGTGAGACTTCATTGCAGTCTACAACTTCCTTGTAAGGGTAAGCAAAGAGGCAGGCACTGATCTCTTCACTCTCATGACCAGTGACACAACTCAAGGACATGGCATGAAGCTGAGTCAGGGGAGGTTTAGGTTAGGTATCAGGAGAAAGTTTTTCACATAGAGAGTGGTTGGGAACTGGAACAAGATCCCTAGGGAAGTGGTCACAGCACCAAGAGTGAGAGAGTTCAAGAAGCCTTTGGACAATGCTCTCAGGCACATGGTGTGGCTCTTGGAGTGTTCTGTGCAGGGCCAGGAGTTGGACTCAATGATTCTGGTGGGTCCCTTTCAACTCTGCACATTCTGATTCTATGATTCAAAGTCCACAGTAAGAAGGTGCAAAAGTACTCAAAGTAACTCAGGTCTGACTCGTAACAGACAAACAGGCAAATAAAATGGAAAATGCATTAGTACACTTCATGATTTCTTCTAAGCTTCTTAATCCTTGAAAGGTTATAAAAGTAATCAAAGCAAGTGGATAATCTGACATATACAAAGGAGCTTCTTAGACGGTGTTGTATTTTTTAACCAGAAGACACATGATTCTGTGGTTTAGAAGATGAAGAAGGAAAGGACTCAGGGCACAAAGCTGATGTGGATAATTGTCTCACAGATGTGGTAACACAACAATCACTCGACCCTGGAGTTTTAGTACCACTGTCATACTTAGTTGAGGAGTTGGGGCAACAGTATCAGGGACATCTGTCAAAAGGAAAAGAAAGAAAAAAGAACAAGGATGACCCACAGATGTTTCATCGTTTTTGTTTGGTTTTGTTTTTTCTGAGTTAGGGAAGATGGAAACAGTAGGGGGGGGGGGGGGGGGAAGGGAAGGAGAAAAAATAGAGGGGAAAAAAAGTGTTTTCAGCCAAGGGAGACCTGCCTGGTGTGACCAACCTCCCCCAAGGGACAAGGGGAAGATATCTTTACCCTTGTGTTCCCCAGGACAACTCCCATGACTTCAACAAAACACTGTCTAGGGAAGAAAAAACTGTGCTTCAACTGTAGGGTGGTTCATTGCATGGGACACTGAAATGAAAAACTTAGCCTGAGGTCTGGTTTTATCTCCCTTTTCTGGGGAACAAGAGCAAGTGTGCTATCTTAGTTTGTGTATATATTCAGTCTGTTTGTCTTCCTGTACTGGCCATTTTCAATGCCTTTTTGCAAAGACTTCCACTTTCCGCTGCATTTGTGGTCTGGCGAGGAAGAGAGACACTAAAAATCTCCAGGAAAAGCTGTTTTATGAGCTTTACAACTCCAAACCCCACCTCCCTGCTCCTCCTCCCCAAATCACTGATCAATAACCAACCCTGGAAAAACAAGATTTCTTTGTTCCACTCATCAAACTGCATGTCAAGATACAAGGCACAGCTTGATCTCTTGTGTAGCGCATCTGTGTGAAGAACTGAGTAGCTGCTACAGATTAGGACTAGCTCATGTAAATTCCTCCCTATGGATTTAGTCATCTCCAGACCCAGCTGTTCCCTGGTGAAGGTGCCCAGCTTACCACAGAAGACAAGTAACTTGCAGCAGAGACACAACTTCAAGGATCTTTCTGAGGAAGCGTGCTAGCCAGCTTTCAAGACACAGCTGAGCAAGAAAGTACAAAGGAGGACTCATGCACGGTTTTGTGGTCTCAGAGGAAGTCACAAAATAGGATCAGCACAGAAAGTCCTCTGGGTGTTCACACATGTCCCCCTGCTTTGTGTGAGAAGCCCATGCTCTGTGCTAGCCATCTGGGACAGCATCACCCACACTCGATCTGACATTTGAGAGTGATTAAATATATTCCATGAAAGTCAAAACCAAAAGAGAAACCGGTGAAATAGCAGAGAAAAATAGATACATTTCTGATCTCAGCCTGCAATACATCTATAAACTATCCCCTTTCTAATTTTTGTTCTGACTTTTTCACCCGCTGTTCCTTCTCACTAGGACTCCTTTTAAAGCTGCTGTAGAAGGAATTATGTACTAATAATGCCAAAATCAGTGGGATTTAAGTTGACTTAGTGCTGAGTGTCAAAAGCTTTAGGATCCTGTTTCCTAACAGAAATGCTTTGCAGATATGAGCCCACCATGCCTGAAGATGGGATGTAGGTTTCTGAGTCACTTAAGCACACTTTGAAAACGTTACTTTCCAATGCAGTGGGGATCTGCCACCACTGTATGCAGCTGCTAAATTTATTTTTCAAGTGCTAGCCCACCAACAGTCTTCCAGCACCAATTTCATACCTGCAGCATGTGCCAGGTTTATGGAAATTGCTCAAGTGCAAAGCCCAGCTGGTGCTGGTTCTTACACCCAGAGTTCAGACTGGTGCAGCTGCAGAGCTGACTGGTGATACTGTTTGAAAGTCTCTGTATCCTGAACTGCACTGTGCCCTGCAGCTGGTCTCTGCCTCGGAGTAACAAGAAAAACATGACCTTAGCTCAGTCACCAGTACCTTGAACACAAAGCACTGTAAATCTTGGTGGGGCCTCAGCCTTAACTTTTTACATAAGCTCAGCTTGGCTGCTGTCTTGTGCACCTCTCTCATCAACCCTGGGTGCACTCAGAGCTCCCTGTGATGCCCTGTATTGGGTAAGGCCATGGCTCTGGCTGCTGGCAGCACACAGAGGAGATCACTGAAAACAAACAGAGAGCAAGCAGCTTGGTTTTCATAACCTCGGTTAAACGCAGGGGGTGAAGGATCCGAAGCTGAAGCGACACAGTCATGTGAGTTCAAGAAAGGCAGAGGGTAACCTCTGAGGGGCTCTTTTCTTTGGCAGGAAAAGGGAGGATGGTGTACTACAGAGCAGGGAAGGAAAAATTATAGAAATTTTTGGCCCTTTGTGCACAGCAATTCTGTCTTTTTCTCCTTCCGGAGCTGTAATAACAAAACTGACACTCATTACTGATAGTGACAGAACTTCTTTCCTGGACTCACATGACGAAATGGTGTATCACAACTGACCCCTGCCCACAGAGCAGAGACAAATTAAAACTGAACTTATCCCACAGGCTAGCTCACATCCACTTACCTGCAGAGGCCTTGAAGCATCCTCCTTCCTCTATTTCTATTTGTTGTGACAGGGAGAGATTTCTCCTCCATGAGTCATGCTGGGATGGTGGGAGGTCTGCCCTCCTCAACTGCTGTGGCAGGGACTGGGGAACAGCCCGTGGCACGCAGCCTGTGGGGGTGGTATGCTCCTTTGGGCAAAGGTAGGACACAGCTAGGTGTTCTATGGGTGCTGGGGAAACAAAAAGCCTCTGTAAATTACAGGAGTAAGCTGTGCCCCCAGAGGATTTGGGTATTGATAGGAGCAAGCACCAGACTCAAATGGGGTGGGAAGAATCTACTTCGAGATCTAGAGCTTCCCACTATTTAGAAAACAATGCAGTAACTAAACCCACACCTATCAGCAAGGACCTGACTTCAACTCACAGTAGTCCTGAAAATTCTCCAGCAAACATTCAAATGGTTCTAATACATCTTATGTCATTAAATGAGATAGAGCAACAAACATTATTTAAAAAAAAATTCAAATAAAAACCCAAACTGAAAACCTAGATGTAGATTTTAGTAGTTTTTCCTCTTGGACTCACTGTAATTTTTTAACCCCAGAGGTGAATGTGGGCTACCACAACCATGGTACCTGTGCATCTTTCAGGATCCTGTCCATAGCCCAGTGACCCTTCCAATGTTATCAACCATTAAGGCAAGAACCCATGAAGATGGTCTCTCCCAAAATTCAGGAAATGTAGTTTTCTATCTACAAACATATGTGGGGGTTTGCACTGCTTCATTCTGTATCCTTATTCCTACTAGAACATAGTATCATGAAAATGCAGTAAATGTTTTTCAAATATCAAAAGAAATCCAAGTTGTGTTGAGGCAAAGTTTTAGATTAAGACCCAAATGAAGTTATTGCTTTGCTGAATGTCTCATTTATCCAAGGATAGAAATAAGATTTTTGGCCATTTATATGTGAATTTGTGTGTGGACTGCGTTTGGAGACCTGAGGAGTGGTACAGAAGGCCAAAAGTTTGTTTCCAGCAGCCTGAATTACTCATTACTCCAAAATTCCATACTGCGGTGAGTGTCATACCTTAGCACGAACTTGCCATAGCTGCTTGTTGACAGTGCAAAGTAGAGTTGCAAGTGATTTTCTTCAGTGCCATTAACTCTGTTTGCTTGCTCATAGACAAAAACCTGTCCTCCCTCTGTCATTCCCAAGGCATGCTGTGTTCAACCTGTCCTTAAAAATCTCCAACAAAGCACAAAATTCCAGGGCTTTTTTTATCTTTCCTATTAGCAAAGTAATTTCATGAAATCTAGCCTACATGTTCCTTGTTATACTTTAACCCTTCTCCTCTGCACCCAGGACATTTAGAACAAATTGTTCTGTTCCTCTTCATCTATGTTTTATGTATTTAAAGACTACTGTTATCATATCCCTTCTCAGTCTGATATTCTCCAGACTAAATAACTGCCCCTATTTCAATGTCTCCTCATTAGTCATCTTCTCTGGACTTCTGATAATTCTTGTTGGTCTCCTCTGGACACTGCTCAACCAGTTTCATCCTTCTTGAACTATGGTGCCCAAAATTGGAGAGAAGGGAGTACAGCAGAAAAATCACATCCTGTGTCATGCAGATGGTACTCTAGTATATATATCCCAGTATGGTGTTTGCTTTTCTCATGGCAATCTTAATTCTTCTGACTTCTCTTAGTTTGAGATTCACATTTACCCCAGATCCTTTTCTACTGCTTACTTCACATTCCATATTTGTACATCTGACTGTTCTTGCCTAAGTATAGAAATGTGTATCTTGCATTTGTCTTTACTGAATTTCATCCTTTTCTTTCCCAAGCCCCTGGATTATTCTTCCACTTATATTTGATAATTCTCACGTACAAGACTGTTCACTTTTGTCCTAATTTCAGATTTATGTTACCTGTTACTTTAACAGCATATTTTCTATCTAGCATATTCATTTTCATCTCTAGGTAATTAAGAACCCTGAATAGTAACAGATTCAGAGAAGGCCACTGCAGAATCTTAACAATGTGTTCCTGCAATATGATGATGACCTGAATCCAGCTTGTTGATATCCGAATTTGGACGGGAACTTACAGCAACACACTGATTCTCAGCATGCTTCAACACCTGAAGTTCTTTTTTGATATTAGTGTGTCTTGAAAGAAACCCAAAAATGTCAAATATCAAGCAATATCCTTTCCTATCAAGATATACGTGCTCTGCATTTGTAGATAAATGAGTTTATTCTGAGACATTTTACTTCATCTTTGTAACACAGTAATGCAACAGAAGACAGGCTGCACACTGGTGCAGTTCAAATACCTAAACTAAAATACCATAAGTAAACCCCGATGAAAGCAAAGTAGCACATCATTGACTTTTGGGGAGGACATAAGCCAACTCTCAATGTCTAAAGCACTTGTTCAGTATGTTCTGATGAATTCGGCCCTTGTTTTCTTCTCCTCTAGCTGGCCAATTTCAGCAAATGTACTCTTTACAACTATTTCCTGAATAGTTCTAAAATTTGTCTATATATTTCTATTGCTCTCCCTTTCTGCACACCGTTCTACTTGCCTATAGATGAGAAGGCTTCCTCCTCCCCATTCACAAGGGCATTTGGTCAGAAGCCATTTCTTCCCATTCGGGACATGAATAATGGTGCCCCATAGCATTTTTTTCAAAACCCTCAGACTTCCCAAGGTAAACTTCTACACTCATGATGGATCCTGATAACTGAATGCTCTTCATTGTATCCTCATTGTACTGTAAGGAATGTTTCCTTATTCCTACTAGAACATAGTATCATGAAAATGCAGTAAATGTTTTTCAAATATCAAAAGAAATCAGGTGTCAGGTGTCATTTCATCTGTGAATGCTCATGTCACAGGCTGCTGTCTAGGGACAGGTCTGGACACGTGTTCCACCTGTTAAACAGGAAAACAAGAAACAGTCACTCTGAGAAATCCTCACTGGCAAGATGTCTCGTGTGTGTGTAGAATAACTTTTTGCCAAGCCCTGGAGAGACCCAAGACCCATTTGTGTAAACACAGATGGAGAAAGCTGAGATGTCTGGGCTATGGAGTCCTTTCAAATTCAAGTAAATCTTGATGAACTGCTTTTTTGTGGGAATTGACCAGTAAACTGAATCATGAGCAGAGTGAGACATCACCTTCCTTTTGTGACTGTAAGTCCAATCAGTACCCTCCGTAGCTTAGTCCCCAAGGCCAAAAGTCTTGCAGTCTGCTTCAATTTAATTTTTTTGTTTGCTTTTCCTCCCACCATTCTTTCTTCTTAAAGTCACTTATAATTATGTTGGGATTGTTGCCAGATTCTCTTTTGGCATCACTTCTCTTTCTTTTCTCAATCTTTTCCTATAAGGTACCTTAATCACTTCCCATGCCAACTAACACAAAGTTCTTTTTTATAGCTCTCATAAATACTTACAGGTTTTATGTGCATTTCCTCTCCAAACTTCAAGGGATGCAGATCATTGCTTAGAATTGAAGAGATGGAAAGGAGGGCAGCCTGCTTCAGATCTCCACATGACCCAGGCATATTAAAGTCTCCTGCAAACTTAGGAGTAAGAAAAGGATGGCTTGCAAACCTGGCTCTATGTTACTTCCCCGCTCCCAGATATCTCATTCTGCTTAATTATTGTTCTTTTCCAAAACAAAAAGTCATTTGGCTACACAGAAATCTGGCTTTAAATATTTTTTCTATAAGCTTGAACATTCTTGTGATAATTTTGTTGCTCAGTAAAGCCGAAGTTTCCAACTTTTTTCATATGGTTTATTCTGTAAAGTACTTTTAATCCTCTCAGAAATCAGATGAATCATCTCCTGTTTGTTCAATAGCCTCCTACAAGAAGCAGTGCATAGACACCACAGGTCCAAGGATTAGAGGTCAAAATCAACCAGTTAGATCCCATGGTGATCTCTTCTGCAATTTTTCATTGTGTATGGAATATAGGTTAAAGTCTCAGGATAATGGGAAAGGGATTTTTTTTTTCTTCTGGTTTCAAAAGCAAAACTCTGTTTTGTTTTTGTCCATCTAAAGGTTTTATTACAGCTGTCTGTTGGGTGTTTCAAAAGTAATTTTCTTGTCTCAGCACAGTGAAGTCACAAACAAATTCCCATATGCTGGCAATACAAAGCAGTCAGAGCAGCCAAGATATTTGTGCTTCAACATTTCAAATACTCTCTTGACTGCCTTCAAGCAACAATAATTTTATAGGGTTTTCCTTCCTAAAAAATTGCTCAGTGATGACCTAGAAGAGAAGAGTTCCCTGTCTCACTACCATTTCCATCCAATTCCACATTAAATTTACTGAACTAGCTGGCTTTGACTAAGCCAAGAGTCAAATATAAGAACTGCAAGGCCTTGATTAAGAAAGCACTTAATCATTTTCTGTGCTTTGAGTTGGACAGATGCTTTCCCCTGTCAAGGATCATATCAGTAGCTGGGGGAGGACTGGAGAAAAGAGTTTGGCTTAAAGCCTATGAGAATTCACAACCCAGAGATACAGCTGCAGGACCTTACTGAAAGTACTGGTATTCTAGGACTATCAGCTGTCTCTCATTTTGCGCAGGACTTTCCAGGATACTTGCTTAATAAAACTCAGTGGCTTGGGTTGCATCTGAAAACAGAAGCCACAGAAAGCCCTGGGAATCATCCCAGGAGCACCTACCTTTCATGGTAAATAGAGAGGGGCCCTGAACAACTTCTGTTTAGATTAGATTGCCCTTACTAAAAATAGGAAGCCCTTTAGTCCTCCATCTCTTTTGATAAAGCTTTATTTTTAAGCAGAGGTTTTGTTTGACCTTGAGGTTTAAAAAAAAAAAAAAAAAGGAATGAAAGAAAGAAAAAAGAGGGAGCAAAAAAAGCCTCCTTGACAAAATTCCAAGTAACACTTTAAGATAAAGCTGTGCTGTGGTTAGTTGGGATTTAGTGAGAGGTTTTATACAGTCTCGCAACATCCCATCTGCATTGTTCAAGTCATTATTATTTGGCTCCAAAGGGATGTCAAGCAACACTTCATCTAGAATGTGTCTAGTTTTGGTCCACAAGGTATCCCTGTTCCTTCCTCTGGCTTCTCAATGTGATTTCCCTGTTTATATAAACTCCCACAACTATGGCCAAGAGAAAACAACAGTGAAAATGGTCATCAGCAGCTCAGGATCATAGTAATTTGATTTACTGACTATAGCACCATCCCATCAGGCTATAGGTGTTATCATACCTTGTAAAAACCTGACAGGTTCTTTCAATAATCCATCATACAAAGCAACCCAAAAGGTCACAGTCTATGTCTCTGTTGGGGTGACAGGATAAAAAATTTCCATTTCTTAAGACTTTTTGGACCAGAGGACACTGTCATAAGTGTGCACTGGAAACTCATACTGTTGTTTGCAAAGTGTGAATTTTATTTCAGGTGTGAAGAAGGCTTCTGAGGACAAAATTTTTGATGTACCCTGAAGAAGCTGTTGCAGATAACTTCCCTCTAGAAAACTCGCATGAGCAGCACTAGGCATACCCACAGGAAAACAACCCAAGCAGAATACACATTTCTAGCTGTGAAAATTATTCAACTTCAGTATTGAGAGTTGCTTATTAAAGAACTGAAAATGTGCACAGACACAGCAACAGAAGCACAGGGCTAACATGTAGTTCCAGGACCAATAGGCAGAAGGATGTGAGTGAACCTTGCACGACCTCGTGAAAAACAAGCTCTCTAGTGACTCTGGGACTCCAGCTAGCACTGTTTGTCAATGCAAAGCTGGTGTGAGACACGCAACCCAATTTGCCTTACATCCCAGGGGGATGTTAATTTCCACTCACCCCCCTCTGCTCTCAGTACCAGCTGGGTCCCCACTGATAGCATATTCAGGGTCCAGAAAAGCCATGCAGATGTTTTCATGGATGTAGCAAAAACTCTTTCTCTCTGCCAAGACTCACACTGGGCTTTTCATAGGAGCAAATGTATCTGTCGCTTCTAAAGCAATGTGGGTTTGGAGCAGCTCTAATTTAATCTGAAGTTGAGAAATACAATCCTTCTGACCTAGTTGTTGTATTCTCCTGGCCCTAAACAATTCTGACAGTAAAATGGCTATTATTTGTCTCTAAACTTGGAATCTCAACCTGAGGCAACTCCCTTCTGTAGTTACTTTCACACCTGAAGTTATTCTGGTCTTTTCCAAACCTGAAATGCACATACTCTTCTGACTGTTACTAAATATCTCAACTTTCAAGTTGCTTAGAGTTCAGAATAAATAATTTCAGATTTCAAGACTTGTTGGCAGAAAGCTTTTGCCACATACACACATCCCGGGGCTTTGAATATCCAATTCTGGACCACAACTAGTTGACTTTCACTGTCACACTGAGATTAGGGTGCCATGCTTTGAAGGACATAAAGAGCTCTGGAAGTGCAAAAGTTATTGGAGATGCTTAGAGCTGTTGGGGTTTCTGTTGGGTTGGATGTGCACAGCACTTGTATAGGTCTATGCATTCTGGCAGGTTTCTGTCAGATTTGTTCCATCGTGTAAGCTCTTTGAGTGTAATTCATGCCCCTCTGAAAGGCTCTTTTTAACACTGCATCGCAAATCACCTTAACAAAGCAATGAAAGGGTTTTTCTGTGCAGAAGGGTTTTCTTAAGGAGAAAGACCAATGCAGTAACTCCCAGAATTATACCTACTTTCTGGTCATCAACACTGGCAGTCACTTCCAAAGGTGGGGAAAGGAGACCAAGTTCTTCCGCACCCCCCTGTGAGCATCAGCCACCACAGTAGCAAACAGCAGCCAGTAAAGAGTAGGATACATGAACAGGTATTTCTTCAGAGGTAGAGGCAGAAGCCTGAGCTTTGACTTCTGAGATCCAAAGGCAATGGATGTCTTTTTTGCCAAACTTGTGCCAGGATGAGATCTGTCAGTCCTGAGTGTTCTTAACTTTTTAAAATGTCATATTAGCATTCATCTGCATGCAAATGTCTTTGTTCATTTTCACTCCTCTTTCTAATCTATGTAATTACACTAGATTTTAAGTGGTTTGCAAGAAACATCATCCTGTACTGGCTATAACAGTCCAACAAGGTCTCAGGTATTGTTTGGAAAATTACAATCTTTTGGATAAATATTGCTAAAAAGAGTCATCAAGTTTTATTTCAGTGTTAAGTACTGGATTTTGGTGACCAGTCCTGGGAACAAAGTTTTTGAAAGTGTCAGTAAAATCTTCCTTTCTGAATGCCTGAAAACTGCAGAAATTAAAAATTAAAGCAACAAATACACGTTTTTGCAACCAGAAGCACTGTCTTATATCGCAAAATTGTTCCTCTTTGTAGTCCGAAAAACAACCAGGTAAATCTTCATTCTGTTTCTTCAGGATTAAAACTTGATTATGAGGTTGTGCATTTGAAGTATTTTTGTTAATAGTTTTTAAAAATAAGAATCATTCTCCTTTATTTTAAAGTTAAAAATTACCTTCAACAGCAATATGGAGACTCTCCAGCCTCAGAAACCAATATGCCATTCTGCCATTCTGATGACTTTTATATTTCCCTTGGCCATGGTCATGCTTTTGCTTTCCTTGGTGCAGATTTGCTCAGCCCCGTCACAGCAACAAGCCCAGTGCAGAGAGCTCTGATTTCTATGATTTCACATTCTGTGATTTCAATGAGCAACATGATTTCTAATAGAGATAGACTCACATCAGATATTATATTTGGACCCACTGTTAATCATGGAGCTATCAAAATGGTTAAGTCACCAAAACTTACCTTTTTGAATTCCTACATCACAGTGACATGCGTCAAGCATGCATATCAACAGATAGAAGAAGGTTCTTTTAGTGTAGCCTTTTCCACATCCCAGCTTGAGCTACCCCTGTCTTTCAGCACTTCTAGCTTCACCTGAAGAATTTGACTAGCATGGTGGGTACTCCCCTCTGCCTTGAGAATTGTCAGAGGGAAGAAAAGAAAGGGTTAAATAATAAGTCTATGTGCAAAGTTAGGAATACTGTGTAACCATATAGAAAATACCTGACTGGTAGTTTACTGTGTATTTATAGAACAGTTATAATAGAAACAATTTCTGTAAAAGCTTTTGCTTTAAAGGGAGTCTGCACTTTGCAAACGGCTCATTGAACAGATCATCTTAGCTATTCATCATGGAATGTGTCATCTTTACAAGGGTGGAATTTGCTAGGCTCAGGAACAGTCTAGTCTAATTGTTTAGTTCTCTACAAACCTCTTTGCCAAATTATGAGAATGACAATTCTGCAGAATCACCTGTGTAGCTCATACCTCATGACTGTTGAGAGATCATATGTTACTTTAGCTTCCAAAAACAACAGTTACCTCCTTTCTTGAGCATCTCTGAACAACATGGGTTTGTCCAGCACAGGAAGAATTTTGTTCATTCTTTAACTTGAACCTGAACTTCTTTAAAGATCAGCAGGCTTTGGATTAGTTTGGTTTAGTTATGAGGAAAGGCCCAACATGTGTTGTTCTAGTTTTGACTCCATCCCCATCCCTTTTTCTGATCTGCACATGTCGAAACAGGACAAGAAACTTGGGCTCCTCTTTGAGTCACAGACCAATGCCAACCATACTGCAGAGGCACATGTGTCGATACTTGGGGAATGAGAAGCTTGGCTGACTGTGTGCTGAATCATACAGAGGACAAAATGCCAAACATTTCAGCAGCCCAGTCCAGATTACCAAAAAGATAGAGTAGGTGACCAAAGGAGTGGTGATTATGGAAGAGAAATTCTGAGAGGTGAAAGGGACATTATCAAGAATAGTTTAACTGAATTTTAACCTTATTAGGTATTTATCGCAAATAAGCAGCTGCACCAACAAAAAAACGGGCTAAATTGCCCAGAAGGAGTGAATGGAAAGTTGGAAACTAAATTTTTTGCACTCTTCTTAAAGAAACTGCCATACTTTCCTTACTTGAACCTTTCTCCTGCCTTTTTAGAGGTGATGGAAATATCCATCACTTCTGATCCTTCTCTCATCAAAGAACCTGTCACTGAGCTGAGTTTTGGAATGTAGAAACACAGGTAGCAAAAAAAGACCAAGTCTTTGACCTTCCCTGTAAAGGCTGGATACTGCAGACAGCTTTACAAGGTGCTTCCAATGACCTCATTCCACTGCTTCCCTCTTCCCTCTGTTTTATTTACCAGGATTAAATTTTACTTTTTGTTATTTTCTTTCTTACTCTAGAGAATAATACTTCTTTTCAAGTACTGGAAAACCTAGAGTCTTTTTTGCTTATCCATTCCTCTTCTTTTCAGTGGAATGCACTCTTGCAGTAGATTGGAAGGCCTCAGTCCTTCCTCCGGTGTGCTTAGATACTTACCTTGCCAAAGACCCTCAGCCTGAACAACACCCCAGAAACCACCCAGGGGCAACAAAGTCCGCTTAAACTCCTTCAGAGCAGAGACAGCACCTGCTCCAAACAGCATCACCTTGCAGAATAGAAGGATTATTTTTCTGAGAAATCACTGACCTCTTGCACCTAGGTTTTTAGTCCAGATGTTAATCTAAATTGACACAAAGTAGAGACAGATCCTTTAGAAACTGACAAATACACACCTGTAGGACAGGGAGAAGGAAAGGTGTCTTGGGAGTAGACAGTATATCTCCATCTTTGCACTACTGCTGTGGAGGCATCAGGTAACAGTCACTCCTGGACAGCAGGAACCGGTCACTTCTCCCCTTTCATAGCTATCAAAAAAGAGCTCAGCTCTGTGAAGATATATAGGCATCCGATCATGAGCTTGGTGGGCACAGCCATGGTGTTCCTCATTTCACACCTTCTGAGTTTTCCAGCCCCTGCTCTGCAAATGCACCTGATTTTGAAAAAGTTTTGGGCAGCTGCTTACTAAGAGCAGCAGGCACACAGTACACCCAGGGCCCATCTGTAACTAGGGAACCATGATCTTGAAAAGAATGCCCTGAAACAAAAAGGCAGAAAAGAGAGGGAGGTAGACAACTTCATCTTCTGAGCACAGCAGTCTTCCAGCCTGTGGTTCCTTTGGTTTCACAGCTGCCACCACTTTCTTAAATGTCATGTATAGAGACCAGGAAAGATCATAAGCTCTCATTTCCAGCCTTCACAGTGGCATCATAACCCAGTTTTCTTTGTGAACAGATCAGTTTAAAACACTTAAAACCACAGAAAGGGACAAATTTTCAAGAGGTGAGCTTGCTGCACCTCTGGCTGCTTGGCTTGCTGCCTTTGGGGAGTCAGAAGTTCAAACCAGGACAGACTCTTCTTTCTTTCATTTTGTTCTGTTTTGTCCTTTTAAAGTACTAACAGAATCCACAACCTGAAAGAGGTATGAGGTTATAGAGTGCTATGGAGTGGGGGATGCTGAGTTGTGATTTCTTTGCAAATGTCCCAACTAGAGCTGGGGAAACAAAGAAAGGGAGAAAATTAATTGAAACTCAAACTTCGTTGCTGCAAAGGAAAGCAAATTTTGAACTTGGAAGTCTACACTTCTTTTAATCCAATCCACTCTGTGATTCACATGCCCACTAGGTACCCATGAAGACAGGTTAATGTGTATGGCTGTGCACTGGTGAACCTTATTGCACAATCTTGTTGAACTTGTTCCTAAAAATGGGCAACTGTGTAAGAAGCTGGTATTGAACAGCCTAGTAAAGGTAAAAAAAAAAAGAAGAAAGACTGTCAGGCAATTATTGAAGCTCAAGGGCAAGATGAATTTTTCAGATCAAGTTTTAAAGCACTCTTGGAAAGTTGCAGTTGTGACACCAAAAACTAGTCACCCATAATAGGTGCCTAAGGGTGGCATTCAGAAGGCCATCTGGCCTGTATCTGGTCTGCATCAAGCCTTAGCAATTGTGACATTGCAGAAGGATACTTGGGAAAGAGTTAAGTGAAGTAGGAAATGTGGAAGATTTAGGGTGGGAAAAGAACTACAAAAAGATTAATTACAAGTTCTCCCCATGCTTTGAACCCAGCCCAAGTATCTGCTTCTTCCTCAGAACATTTGGTTCAGAATTTGGGGCAAAAAATGTGTGTTCATAATGTTTTTGTGGATGACCTTTCACTGTTACAGGCTACAGTGACTTGTTATTGGCAGTCTGAACGAAGTTTTGGCTCTATTATTACTTGCCGCCTTGCAAAACTTGATGTCGCCTAAAGTCTTTGGCAGAAGATATGAAAGATGCTTTACAAAACAAAGCAGGAGGGGGTTCCCACTGCTACTAGAGAGAGATTGTTGCTAGCTCAGCATTTGCTTTTGTAATGTGCTTTACATGAGGTATGTTACCCTTCTGGCAACATCTCCAGGCCTGACTTTTCTCCTTTGTGCTCATGCGGATCTGGGGTAGGGGTTCCTCAGAGAAAGGTTCTCACACTTCCCGGCAGAAAAACTGCTTCCATTCTATGATCCCCCATGTATATTTTTGGATTTAGCACCAACTAAGTCTGTACTTTCAAGTTTGGTAACCTGTCCTGTATGGATGTCACCTGAAATTATCTTCTCTATCTGCTGTTGCTGAATTATTCCACTGAATCATGATTCTGTTTTTAATGTTTTTTCAGGGTGCTTTGTACCTTTTTTACAGTACAAAGAGAAAGGACACTAATTGTGTGAGTGTGAACCACCACCTTCCATGGGGCAGGGATGGTGGCACATAGGTCTCAGACTGTGATAGAGCATGGAGATATCCATCATTCCTAAAGCACTTAAAGAGGGTACCAACATGCAGATACTTCAACTGTATAACTAAGCCCTCAGTCTTTAGAACCTTTTCTGAAAGGCAGTTTTGTGCTCAAAAAGCAGCACTAGGAGTAAAGATTTTAAGGTGCTGACTTTTACCTTACATCTGACTTTCAGTCTTTGAAATATGTCACTATCATTTCTCTTCATCTGTAATAAATAACAATACATGCAGGTACGTTGATTTAGTCCAAAGAGTTAATCTGTCTTCTTTACATCACTAGCCAGTACCTCTCACAAGAATTTCTTAGATACACTCCAAACATTTTGGTTAAGCCAGCTGTTTCAGATGTTAAAAATACTGTGTGTTCCAAGAAGAAAACACAACCCGAAGTTTCGTCCACAGTCTGGGGCTTGGTGATAGCAGTGAGCAGATGAAGTGGGCTATGAAATAAAGAGACTACTTGAGACCTATCCCTCATGCCAAAAAGGTTAAACCCTTTTGAGATGGTGTCATTTGAAATCATGGAAAAGCTGCCTTTATTTGTTTCAAGTTTGGGAATTGCTGCAACTCCAACTAAATATTTCCCACTTGCCCCTTTCCTTTTTTCTCTCCGGTTCCTCAATCTCTTCCTGCTCCACAGCCAAGAATCAACCTCCTTGTCTCAGAGTGGCAAGATGCCATAAGTTTCTCTATCAAAATCTTTCTGGGACCAGCACAGAGTTTGTGGCATTGGCACAAGCCAATGGCAAACTCCCAACCCAGCCCAACACAGACAATAAAATGTCAGCTACAACATAAATCCTTCCACTCCTACAACAGGATTTGCTTCTTCTGATCTTCTCTGAGCTCCTTGTCATTTGCTGTACAATTTTTTAAATGGAATCTGAGGTCAGGAACTGCATTGTGTCTTTTGGATCATATTGCACATGCTTAACAAATACTAATAAATCCCAGAAACCTAGTTAATTAAGCAGTCCTGAACTCTTCAGAGATGAGGACACTATAAGATCACACTTTCTGTTTTGTTCAGCTACATGATGTAACAAATATTTTTGAAACTCTACCAAGATTTTTTTTTAATTATGAAACAGGGAGGTTTAAGGTTTTGTTTGTTTCAGAGTTATGCAGTTTCATTAGGTACACATTAGACAGAGTATAAATGGTTTGTATGTTCACCCAGACCAATCATTGACTTATGTCACCAAGTTCCTCAAGCTTATAAAGTGTCCCCATAGTATTGTGATGGTTTAATGGTCTTATGTCACAAGCTTGAACAACTGGAGGCATGTACACCATCATTTACACCACAACCTGTCTCCCACTTGCTCAGATGTACTGGTCCCAAATCAACCCAGGACCACATCCAGGAACCTTTATGTTTTGTGTACCTTCTGCTACAGATCCTCTGTCATGAGCAGGAGCTAAGAACTGGTGAACTGAGACACTTCCAAAGCCTCAGGTAGAAATTTCTCAACAGTCTTGAAGGACCTGAGGATATCATGGCGTTAGAGGTGTCAAGCTGCTCAACACCTGTTTTGTCACAAGCCAGCAAGTAATGTTCCACTTTTCAAGTAAGGATGTGGAATGAAGAAAGAATCCACACATGGGTCACACTGCACAGATTACAGATCTTCAGCACCTAGTCTTGATTTAAAAACCATTCTTGCAATATCCCCTTATTGTCCCATGTTCAACTGATGTTTCTTGTTACCTTACTGGACTAATCCTACCTAAGATCACAAAACTCTGTATGGAAGAGCTTGTGGGGAGGAATTATCTTCTCCCTGAAGGTTTCTAATGAGGTCTTTCAGGACATTTTTCAAATCTCACTGTTACATGGGCCAAGTGCCTCACAAATGGCTTCTAACTGTTCTTAGAATTTTCTTGTCCACACAGATATAGCTGGACAGGCACCAAAACCTGCTGATGAAGGGGAAACCCAAAGGTTTTCTGATGATGTTGCTAGATCACATTTTTTTAAAAAAGTTACTCTCTCAGCTACGAGAACATTACATGTCCTTGTTTCTCCATGTCCTATGTAGAAAAGCCATAGACTATATGAGATGCAGATAAACTTGTGATACCCAAGTTGGATTCTGTTGTGTGGAAAGAGGATTTGTGGTGCCTGCAATTTTTAGAACAGTAAAGGAAAATGTTACCCCTTTTGGTATTGTTAAACTGCCTCAAAATGGGATCCCTAGGACTAAATTAGAAAGATCTTTCCCTCACTTTGTGTTATCTGCACTTTGACAGAAAAAATTACATGAGATTTCTAAGCAATCTGCATCAAATTTTCCATGGGATTCAGTACATTTGGGGTGACATTCTTTGGATTATTTAGTTCTGTACCTTGCCAACATCTCTCTCAGTTGGAAAAAGTCTGTAAAAGCTACTGGTTCTTTACCTTCAGGCCAAGTCTTGAAGTGTTAAAGCACAACTCCTAGTAACATGGATTACAATAAAATCTGAGTTTCTTTAGTTCACATTCACTGCTAGTTTATAGCACAGGGACCCAAAAGGTTGTTTTGGAATCTTAAAGAGGAACAAGTGTCCAGTAAACTTTTTAATACCATGTGAAATTTGAAAGCCTTAACAGCAGAGGCTTAGTAGTAGTGTCTCACAATGTGTGGGCATTTAATGAGTTGCATTTTATGAGTCTGTGTTTCTTGGTGGCAATAAAAGGATATATGAAAGGGTCAAAGTTAGGAGACTGTAGGACAATGTATTTTGCCAGGGTTATATCCAAGGTATCTAGCACTTTCCCAAGGGAAGGATGGCCTAGGTCTGCAACCATGGAGTATTATGTGGGATTTTTAAAAGCCTTCAAATAAAAGAGGGTACTGTAGACCTTCTTTTGTGAAACGGAGGTGAAGGGGAAGCAGAAACAGATATTGGCAGGCATCTGCAACCTGTACGGTTCAATGCACAAGTGCAATCTCAAAGCAAGCTGCAAGTGCCTGGTTTTAGTGAAGTGGTCCCCACTCCTTTTGTCTCATGACTTTTGTTTTCCAATTTTTTCCCACCAAGGGTAAACATGTGACATTATATCACAACTTGTATAGCTGTTGTCTAGGCTCATATGAACTTCTAGTTATCCAATTATTGGCTGTTATTAGTATTGTTGCGATTATGACAGAGATATCTCTGCTCTGGAGACTTCATCTATATACAACTGAAGAAGAAGTGTCCCAGAAATCCCAGACAGGCAGCTGGTCCTAACTCAGTTTTCATCAGTCCTTACTTAAGCTAAATTCCTACGGAATCCATTTGCTTTGTGTCTATGAACTCTTACGCCAAAGCTTTCTTGATATTAAATTTCCTCAGAAAGATATTTCCAAAACTTGTTTGAGAGATACAAGTGAGGAATGAAATGGCTTGTGGAAAACAACATCCTTCTCATGTACTTCTTGCCTGTGGAATATAATCTGGCATACTTCTTGCCTGTGGAATATAATCTTGCAATACTTGAGAAGTTTTTGTTCCCCCTTAATTGTCCTTAATTTTTGGGAAAGGATGAGCTCAGCATTTTGTGTATTATTAAGTAAATCCAATGTGCTTCAAATGTCTTTTTTTTTTTTTTTAATTAAAAGTGAAACTCTCTTGGAAATAAGTGAAATGTGGAGGTATGGCAAGCTCTGTAAAAAGCAACTATGGATGGTCATCCCAGACACCCTTTTCCCACTATCAGTGTTCCACACCTTTTGCATAGCCACATACTGAAATGTGCTTCTGGGTCCACTTATTGCCCATGCTATCACCATCCCAAATGTCTTTAGAAAGGCATTGAATAAACATCATTACAGTATTAAGCTTATTTACTACTGACTCTTGGCAGCAACCCCATGGGCTTGTGGGTAGTGGAGAATGTGCAGCTGGATTGGAGCAGTGGCCCTTCTCTCTTCAGGGAATAGCCCTCACCACTCCTGACCTTGGCTGTGCCTCGATGAGCAGCAGATGCTACAAGAGTGCCTCCCAGCTACCAGCGGGTGGGTGATGACTAACTGGGACACCTCCCTTTTTCCAGGATCAGCCCCTCCTTGCCAGTGACGAACCCACTGTGCTGGGACTGCTGCCCCCGGCATTCCCTGCCTCTCCATCTGAAAGCAGCTGGACTTTGCCAAAACCCAGATTCATGTGGTTTGGCACCCTCTATTCATCAGGAGCAGGAGCTCCATCCAACACATACTGCTGTACACAAGTCAAGCAACAGCTGCAGTGAGGACTGGGACAGAAGCTGGCCCAGAAGCTCCCCTTTAAGCTTCAGGAGGTAGGTTGGTAGCCGCAGGGACAGGGTGACGGGAATGCTGTGTGCTGGGAGAAACGACAAGCCAAGCATTCCCCTGAAAAGGAAGGGAGACAGTGGAAGCTTTACAAGCTGTGAGGGAGGTAGGGAAGAGGCCAATAGAACAAATATGATGTATTTTAAATACTCGTTTCTCCCAAGATATGTCACCTCCCCCTTTCCCTGTTTGCAACCTTGGTTTTCAAGGCTAGAACGATAACCCCTGTGTCTGCTGTTAAGAAGACAGTGCACAGTTTTTTCTTCAGCCCTCAGTATGACCCATAAGAAAGCATGCCTGGGAATGAGGGAGAGGACTGGCAGAGGACAGACGGCAGTCTGAATTGCCCTTCTGGGCCACTTCTGCCAAGAGGTGGTGCAATATCTTATTTTTCGTGTCATTGCTACCATCTATTACAGGAAATCTGTTCATTAAACATCATCTGTGCAGCCTAAGGATGCAAGGGAGGGTAATATTTGATGGGGGTCAGTCCCCACAGATTTAGCCACAACATGTGCCCAGCAGCTTCCAGGGATCCTGTAGCCCTTCTGGGAACTGCAAATGCCCATGTGGCTGAGGACAGGATGAGGAAGGGCCAGCACCAAGGGAAGGAGGTAGGGATGGGAAGAAGTGAGTTGCAGCATTCACACACCCCTAGAAGCTGGGGCTTTCTCAGCAGCAAAAAAGAACCAGCTTCTGCCTCCACCCCAGCCCAGCAGGGCTATGGGAAACACAGCCAGCTTGTTTCCTGTAAACAGGATCTTTTTCCCAAAACCATGGCAGTGAGACAAGCCACAGAAACACAAGTGAGGCCAAGATTGGGACAGGTGCCACTGTTGGTGAGGGACTGAAAAGCTTCATTTCACTCCATTCTTCTCCAGTGTCCTCCTTGTCCCATAATCTCACTCTCTTTGCTCTCCACTTTAGCTGTTCTCCTTTCTCTTCCCTTCCTACATAACTCTTTCCCAGTTCTCAGCACAGAAGGGACCTTAGCAGCTACAACTGTACAGTAAAATCACAGTCTGCCTGTGGCTAACTGACATTCAGGACCTCTGTGATGTGATAGCTAAACCTGAGTTGGTCTTTTCTTAGTAACTCTCCATTTTTGGAATGAGGCAGAGGGTTATGTGGCTGTACATATTTCATGCCATGCTGAAACTTGGCAGATGAATTTGCTTCTGAGGAATATTTTTAAAAAGGATCTAACAGAATTACACAGGACCAAGCAGAGTCTCCTGCCCATACATCTTTTTTCTAGCTTCTCTCAGCTTTAGTCTGACAAATGTACTCAAGCTGGAGAAAAGGAAGGATGGTGCCAAAGTCATGGTAATGATCCATCTATCCCATATGCAGCTCCTAACTAGGTATCAAGAAATTATTTGGGATAACCAGACAAGGTCAGTTCCTATAATTTCTCACAGATGCTCATACTTTCTTAAGTCAACCTCAACTGAAAATATGAACCAGGTGACATAGTCTTTGACACCAACTGTGACCCACAGTTTAGGCATTTCTGTTTTAAAGGACATGCAGTTTATCAATTCCTGTGATAGGCTGTGTCTTCCTTAAAAACCTCAACTCCTGAACTTCTCACTATTACTAGATAGTCTCTATTTTCTTTTCTTTATAAACTAGGCATGCACACAAACATCAGAATTGTTGTCAAAAACCTAATGATGTGAACAAGAATGATTCAAATATCAAAGTGCAAGCAAATATATCTTGGATCAGCTCATTTCAAAAATGTTTCTTTTTCTGTCATATATTGTGAATTTTTTTTCTTGTCTGTCTCATGGCAATTAATCACTTACTATTTGGCAACATGAGGAAGATCATGAGCTGGCAGAAATACAGGAACACTGGTGAATTCCCCAACAGAAAGACACAGAGCCTTTGTTTCCCACCAAAATAAAAATTCAGGATACCTGGTAACATTACATCCTGTAACTGTGTGATGCTGCACAAGCTGTTTGAAGCCAGCCAATGTCAGGGTGTAGGAAAAAATAAAATAGGCTCATGTTCTTGTGTGCCTGCAAAGGAGGTGGATTTTTTTTTTTTTGGTGGAGGGTGGAGGGCTTGTTTAAAATTCACTGTTTATTGAATTTTAGCTTTGTTCTGTACATATATGGTGGGTAAAAAGACACAGGTCTTCCTTTCTTGCTTAGAAACCAGAATATAGGTGAGAAATTAACACATGCACACAAAAAAACAACCAACCACTGGAGGATTTGTGTTTGTTTTATGGATTAAAACTAGGGGAGTTTGTGTGTGTGTGAATCTAAATCCTGCTCTTGAATATCAGTGGCTAGTAATTTTTGAATGATGTGTTCTCTCTCTGGACTAGGTGGGCTTCCAAGGTCATGAAGAAGTGTGCATCATCTCCAAGGCCCCTGGGTCCATGCTTTCCTTCTCTGGGCAATATGTTCCCTATTTTCTGTTTCTGAGGAGAATTAAGAATGGCTCTGTCACCATAGCAATGCAGAGTTGTACCTGGTTTTGGAAAATGTATAAGCACCTACAACTAAAACTTTCCAAGTCAGAGCTTGCCATGATATCCTCAGCACTCTCCTCTTGTTGACAGATATTGGGTGTTAAAGACATTTCAATATGACTAAGGCAGAAAAAAAATGATCAGAGTATGGACAAAAGGCCCTTCTCGGGGCAAATTGAGTAGTTTTCAGTGAGGAGCAACCAGAACACACCCTGACTCAGAAGAGGCCAAGAAACCCAACCCTTAGATGTGGGTGAATCAATGCAAGGTGCAGTTATTTTAAGATCAAGCCTGAAACCATCAGAGGTGGAAAGAGCAGCCTTGAAAAATGAGGTCACTGGGAAAATCCGAAGGTGCAGAGCCAGCCTGGTGTCAGGAGCTAATGACCAATAGGGTGCAAAACTTTTCCTGAGAGCTGTCAATCACCACTCCTAGAAAGGAAACATCAAGAAAGGAGATACAGAAACACCTGGAAGCCTTCAGAAAACACCCTAAGTAAACTGAAAAATTGTGGGAGACCCAACTCTTGCTCTACTTGAGGAAAGAGTATAGCCAGGCTAGATTTCTTCCCCATCCATCCCATCCCTTCTACCTCACTTCAGAAGGACCTCCTTCTTTCCTATCTTATCACCTGGCATGGATTTCGGGCCTTCTCTCAACGTTGGTTGACCTTTGTTTCAGAGGATAGTGCCTTGTATCCAGTGCCTTGGAGGTCCTCCAGGTAGCTCATTGCTTTACCTTTCCTCAGGGATTACACAGAATACTGAACCAAACCAGTTTGGTTTGGGACCTGCACCAAACATATTTAATTGTGAGTGTCCCTTAATGTGCTTTCTTCCAATGAGGAAACTGGGGTTTGCTGTTCAGAAGAATTTCAGGGCTTTCACCAAATGAGAAACTTAGCATCTTACCATGTGTGTCTGCAAGACTACATTTACTTCATACTCACCTAGGATATCAGGCTTCTGTATTGCCTGTCCTTGTGGAATTTCTTCACATTAACAATGAAGGTGTTTTGGTTTTTTTGTTTTTTTCTTGGTTTTTTTGTTGCTTTTTTTTCTGGTACCACTAAGAGGAGATGACCCTTTGCAGGAAGGATTACAAGTTTGTTTGTTTGTTTTAATTTTGAATACCACCGTCCACAACTGGAAATGTCAGATGGTTAAATAACCCTCTTTGTGCTCCCACACTATGAGTCTCAAACCAAAACCCATAGCTGGGTAAGTTCCAAATGTGATATGGGCCTCTGAGACTGAAAATAAGCAAAGAGTCGACTGGAAGAAAACCTCCCTGCAGCCTTGCCTCCTTGAGTCACTAATGGGATGGCTTAATGCATAGAAGCTGCTGACTATCAAACCAGTGCTGTTGCAGTGGTCTATCAAGAAGGAGGGACAAAATCTATTTGTGTGCTGCATTTTTAACTATTTAGAGTTCCATTCATACCTGTGCTGCTTTCTGCCATGAGATTGAGCAGATCTCCTTTGAGGATGCTCTACAGCACATAATGAGAATTGGTACCAGCTCTGCAGCAGTACTGTATAAACTAATCTCATAAGCAAATAACTCAAACTTGTCCCAACATCCCCTCTGAAGAGTGCTGAGAAGTAACCTTCATCACTCTTTTTGCATCTCTGAAATGCAAACAAGAACATCATAAGAGCTGTAATGTAAAGGCCATGAAAAAACACGTATCTGGATCATTATGATTAAAATCCTGAATAAGAACTGAAAGATTTGGCCTTTGAGAGCCACACTGGCTCTGGTTTGGAACGGCTTCATCTCTAAGTAAGAATTGTCCATGTCTGGCAGTATGTAGAAATATACTGTTCTGACTCAGGAGGCAGAAAAATAGCAGGAAATTACTCTGTTTGAAAATTGGACCATAAATTTAGATATGGCTGTTCTGATCTTGGCATGACTTGTAACAAGTAAATCAATGTATTTTTGGCAAAGATCATGAAACTAACAAAAAATAAAAAGTAAGAGGGAAAGAAAAGTAGAGAGTAGAAATAAACTTTTATAAACAAAACTAAACAAAGACAAGCCAGTTTGTGTAAACTAGATCATAGATTTCAGTCATTAGTACTCCACTGTACTATTGACAGCTACCTTGGGATGTATACAGTGGAAGGAGCTCAGCACAGAGGCTCCAGAGACATGAATCCTGGTATAGCATGTCTGAGACTTGCCACTTTGCAGCTGTCCCTGCTCTTGGCACTTTTCCTACCTTTCTTCTGTGTAAAGGGCGATATTTGGGACTATTTGGGGAAAGGGCCAAAGCTACCTCCAAGACCAGAAAGCTGCATGCATGGAAGGGGTCACTCCTCAGGTGCTGAAGCTCAGGGAGTCGAATGCCTGGTGCAAGCACAGAAGTGCAAAGGCTTGGAACAGGGAGTGAAAACCATTGGGACTTGGAAAATTGGTCAGGAGCTTAGAGGGCACGGGCAACAAGGCATGAAGCATCTATAATTAAGTGCCTAACACTCTAAGTAACATCAGGCAAATCCCAGTACCAAAAGAATAAGGGGATCCAGACTAAACATTGCCAAAGGTGTAGCACCGCACTGCTCTGCTCACTGCTCTGCTGCCTTTCTAAAGCCCCCATCATGAGCTGACCAGTTATATCTTAGCAGGAAACAACCCTGTGGGTAGATCAGTACAGTGTGGGTATGTTATGACAGCTGGAGAGGAACTTCCTGAGAGAATGACTCCATTTTGCTGGACCTAACTGGACAGACAGAGATGAGGGAATCCCCGTATAGAGTCCCTGCATCCCCAGCCTGAATCCCATAGCAGGAAAGCAAAGTAACAATTAAGGAAATGTCCCAAATCTGGGAGAGGACTTGGCAGAGTAAATGTTTCCAAAGGTCAGATTCCAGAAATCTGTTTAAAGTGAAGTCCTAGAAAATTACCCACTTCTGCTGATCTGCATGATGAAAAGGTGGCTTGTGACACCCAGAGGGGTAGACAAAGGAAGATCTTAAAACATGATTCATTTGGCACTTTCCTTGTTTCCTCTGTTGCACGGTCACTAAATCCTCTGCAGCAGGCAGGGCTGTATGCCTACCTCTGGTACCCTGTCACACATGACCTTCATGAGCAGTGCACTTCCTGGCCTGTTGCAATGCAGCCTGCAGTGGAAAATGATGGAGCTGCCCTGATTCACAGCAAGGAACTATCTAACCCAGGAACTGCTAAAACGAGAGTCCCATTTCTAAGAAATTGCTTGCAAAGAAAAGTTAAGAAAAAGCAAAATTGCTGGGGAAATCTAGCTATGGAGAACAATATTTTCTTTCTTTGTATTTAATGAAATTATGTATTTAATGAAAATACTGGATTTAGACTGCACAAACAGACTATTTTTAGCAGTCACATGCAGATGGATCCTTGCTTTTCACTTCTCTCTGCTTACCACTGTAGTTCCATGTAGCTATTTGACTCTGTAGAAAAAGTCTGAAAATCCAAATTAGACCCATGCAAAGATACATAGATCACCTTTAGACATTTAGGCCTGTGTAATGTAAATAGTACCAAATGAGCAATAATATTTGTGACACAAGCATTTTTAAGGCAATGGCCAAGAATTGTGGCAGTGGAAAGAACTTCACAATCCTGTTGTAGAAAGAAGCAAAGCATTTTACCCTCTCAGAGAGCCTGTCTTTCCTCATTGATGGTCACGTCATACTCATCTTAAATAGACCCAGCAATACTGAGGAAAATAAGGAAAGAACACAGCATCAGAGCTGAGGTCAACATCTGGATGGACTTAGGCTTCACAAAGGAATTCACTGACTCATTGGCACATGTGAGGACTGTCATCTCCTCTGCAGCATTTAGTCTTTAATCATGAGAGCCCATTGGAGTGAGGCTTGGCTTTCAGGAATATTAATGGAGTAATAATGCTGTGAAAAGTGAAAAAAACAAGGCAAGAAAATGACTGGTTCAAAAAAACATCACTATGACTCCCTCCCTTCATACACACACGTACTTAAACACACAAGGAGGGAGTAGCCAAAAGACCAACACTGAAAATGAACAGTCACCCACTGTGTGTTTGAACACGAATGGAATAGAAGTCCAGTCTGTGCTCTGACCCTGCCTGACCCTCAGGGGCTCCACCAATGGTGTAAAACATTTGTGGAGTGGTTGACGTCTCCCTGTGACCTTGGTGGGGCATGATATGGACTGTCCTGACAGGATATCCACATGGTCCCATTGTTCTGGGGCAGCGGTGCCCGGATCAGGGAGAGAGAAGGAAGAGGAAATAGAGTAAGAGACAATGGGTAGGGCTTTTCTGTTGCAATTGTTTGGAAGAACATGGACCATAGTGTCACTTCTGGAAAAAAACATGCCTTGAATGAGTTGCAGCAGGCACAATGCCTTCCCTCACACTCCCAGCACACCCTTCTGCCTCTAGCAGAGAAGACCCACAGATAACTAAAAGCAGGAGTTTATAGATCCATGTTAAGGAGAGCTGCTCAGTGTGCTCACTAACCTGGGCCACATGTTTACCTCGTCACTCCTTGGAGACATTTGTGTGTATATGAAGCCCCACTGGCAAGGAAGAAGAGAAAAGGCTCAGAGTTGATGTGCCACTCCATGTGCCTGTGCCCACAATCTTGATCTCCTGCAGGTTATGAATGAACTTCTGAACCTCCTGAGGCTCACAGATCACAGGTGACAACAGGAAGTGACAGGGAATTGTGCATGACTACTCAGTTCCTATTATTTAAACTAGTGTTTTATTAAGTTCACTCCTTGTGACCAGAAGGATTTGGACATGCCTGACTTGATTATTCTATTGCAGTGACCTCATGATTCACAAGGCCCCAGATTGTATTCCTCACATGACTAGGGAATTTCTATGGGCAATCCTTGTAGAGGTGAGGACAAGATCTGCACCTATATCCCCTGCTCCATGTGGGGAAGGCCTAAATAGAGGAAGAAATTTAGATTTTGATCCGATTTTGAGTAATCAGTTCCACTATCCTCTTCTGGCAACCTGCACCCCACAGCAGTGGTTTCAATTTATTGAGAAGGTAAATCACTGGTTTGTTCCAATCTTTCCAGTCTGCTTCAATCACATGTTGTTGGATGAACTTGAGAGTCATTCTCTCAACAATAAATGACTTTTCCTGGATAAGGAGTATTAAGGCAGCAATGAGTCTCAGGCATTTATACTATGCACAATAATCAACTGATCAACATATTAGCAGATAAACCTTTCTGGCAATTTAGGAGGCAGTTTCTCAGACTAAGGTTGAACTACTCTGAGACAAATCTTAACCATTTGCTTCCCCTGTTTTGATAAATCCTCCCAGTCCTGGACAACCCAGAATGTATCTATGTGCACCAAAAAGGTCTCTGAGGTCACAGCTAATGGATAACAACAAAGTAAGGAACAAAATGCACCCACTTCTGTTTATTGCATGCCAGACTGCTCTTACACCAGGCTGTTCCCAGAAAGCAGAATTGTTCATCATGCAGTTGTAGAAGTTTGTTTCTTCACTGCAATACCTGGCAGAGAAGGCAGTCAGGGTCCAAATACAACACTCATCTCCTTTAATGACACTTCTAGCTCCCTGTAGAAGGTAGGAAAGCAAGGGTAAGAAACTCCTTCCTTAGTCTGGAAGCTGCTTAAGGACATTAATGGCAGGAGTTAAGTCTAGTCTGCTCATGATGTGTTAATTTGATGTGGTTTAATTTCATTTTGCATAAACTCCCAAGCACTTCTGGAATTAAAAATTTAGTGGGACTTATGGGAAGATGTTTCAATGGGTTTATGTTTTTCTAAATATGATTATGTAAGTCCTTGTCTTCTTCCTGTCCTCCTGCCTCTGCCTCTTCAGCTCTGTTGGAAGCATTTGCTGTCGTGTTACTTGTGCCATTGCCTGTGTCTCATCATCTCTGCTTTCAGCATCTCTGTAACAGGATGGCAGCTGCCTGGCAGAGCTGTCTGATGGGTTTCGTCTGTTGGGTGGTCTTGTTCTGTATCAGATGGTGACTGGACACAATCTTTACAGGTCATTTTTTCATTACAATAGAATCTGCTTTGTGATTGGTCTGTGACTGTGAAATATGACCTTTTTACCATCTCAGAACCCATGAACTTAGACTCGAGGCTAAAATATTTACCTCTGGTATTTCACTTCAGTGTTTTCACTGTGTTAGAGAGAGAGAAAAGACAGTGAAACTGAGGTCTGTGATCTCCAGGACAGAACAGAAGCTCAATAGTCCAAAGCCCACCCATGTAAAGCTATAAGGCCCATCCCTTATAATCAGCTCTGACAATACATGACATGACAGTGAAAGAGAAAAAAAAAAAGAAACAAGGAGGTTTGTCAAGGATAGGAAGCACAGACTCGTAATTGGTTTCTATTAATTATTTTGTTTTCAGTCCAAAAATTCTTTGGACTGATTTTTTTTTTCAGTCCTACTAAAGCATTGATGTCTACCATGTAGGAATTGAATGTCAGAAAAATCAAACCACACTGTAACTATGTGAGTATTTTTTTCTGTTCTCTTGTGGAAGTGACATATGAATACTGTGAAATTACTTCTATTGTGCAACTGACACATTGTTATACCACTTAGCAGGATGGAGCTGACCCTTGAAACTCCCAACACACAATAAATTGAGATCCTCTTTTGGAACTGATGCTAGCAGTATGCATCTCAGTAATTATAGCCTTTGGGCTTTGTTCTGGAGTCATAGGGAGTTTATGAGATGTCACATTCTCCTGTTTCCTCCCTGCTGAAACTTTCCTGGGAAGGTCTTTAAGCATCACAATGTGTCACTTTCAAAAGGATGTTTGGGCAGATTCCAGGGCAAAAAGAAATTCAGACTAGTGATCTGGAGCTAGGTAGGCAGAAGGATGCAATCTAGAGCTGTAGCTGTTCCCAGGCCTGTGCCACCGGTCTGATTTCCCGAACTAGATGTGTGAAACCTTGAGTCCCACAAGCAGATTCCATTATATTACTCACATTGGTTGGTCTTTATACATAGAAAGCAAATATAATGCAGTCACAGTGTTTTGTGTCATAAAACATCATCCATGTTGCACTTAGGTCTCAATCTAGCCAGGAAATATCAAAGGAAGTACTACAAAAACAAAAATCAAATCAAAAAACAACATCAAAATAAAATAACCAAACCAAAACCACAAACAAATAAAAAAACAAACAAACAAACAAAAACCCAACAACAACAAAAACCAAACCAAACCAAACCAACCAAACAAAACAAAACAAAACAAAACAAAACAAAAAACAGCATTTCAAACAGCCCAAAGCATCTGGTATTAAGAGTCAAAAATGTGGCAGGCATAGTCTGTTACAACACAAAGTAACATACCAGAGTATGGATACCATAATGATGATTTTCTAACTGTAGATAAAGAAAAGTACCTTGCTTTTCTCCCATAACCAGAAAATCAGACTTCTTTAATTAATACATATTTTCAATAATTGCATGTCAAATGCATAGTGTGATTGATACAGGTTACTATTTTCATTAATGCAGCCAACATTAGGTGCAGTTCTTCATAATTACATCTACACTACTGGATTGTAGATGTAATAACTAGTTCTATAGCATGTGAACACTCAGAGAAGTAGACCATAGGCCTTCAGTAACAACACAGCCACCCCAATATGCTGAAGAAAGCCCACTGATACACTGGATCCATCTACCTATCACCTGTTCTAAATAAAGATTAAAGCAGAATGAAAGTCTAACTGATCCAGAAATTAGCCAGAAACAGACTTATTTTGAGAAGTAAGGCAGCCTGATGCAGTTAGAGAATTCTTTACAAATCCTTCCTTTGTTTGACAGTGCAAATTTGAGAGACTGTCAGTCTATCAAGCTCACTTATCTTTCATATTAAGAGCAACTTCATTAAAACAAGGACAGAAATTTACTCTTTGTATAGTCGAAAAATGTTTTCTTACTGACTTTCATCCTCCTGTTTCATTTTTAATACTACACAAAAAGCTATCCATGATTATGTGCAACTTGTTGACCATGACTGAGGAGGTAAAACAGAACTCCATGAATTGGAAATACTTCCTCGATGTTTGCAGATGGCAGGCTCAAAATGAATACATCGTGGAAGAAAATGTGGTCAAGTATTTTCAGTTGTGGACATTGGGGGTGCCAGCAGATATATGCGTATATAAATCAACTTGATAAAATAAACCCTAGGGAAAAAAATCTGTTAGAAGCACATAGATGTAATTTCTGCCCAAGTAATCCAACCAGTGGGGCATGCTTGGCATAGGTACACAGCAAGGCCAATAAGAACAATCTCAGACACAGGGATGGAAAAAATCCTCTGTTCTCACTATAATATACATCGTGCCAGAAAAAACCCCAAACAATTCATTCTTGTAGAAAAAGACAGGAATGGTCAGTGTGTCTATCCTTAGGGACTGGCATGAGCAGAAATGCACTTTCTGGTCTTTCAGAAGCACCATTCTCAGTATAGTACCACAATCAGGGCTGACCCTATTTCTTGGCTTTATCCATGGCCTTAAAGCTATTTCTTATCCCTAAATGTTTGCTTTTTATTTAGATACATCCTTCTAGGAAAGAGGGCCTTTAGATGGGGTCGTATCTTTTATTTTGTTGGTAGTGCAAGTTTTTGGAGTCCCTAGTTGATTTTGCCAGTTTACATTCTGATAGTTGTGTTTCCTGGATGTCTGCCATGCATTTTCCCTTTCTGGTTAATCTTATGGCAATGATCCTGGCCTTCAATAGGTATAGAGTGTTTGTCCTCCTGGTGTTCAATAGGACTCTAAAACATAAACACTTTTTTCTGTGTTTCTGGGTACACTAGCATTCAGAAACTAAACTCTTTACGAGCAGCAGTCACATCCAGCACTCGGCATTTTCAAACCTCTGCAGACACATGAATTCTTTCCGCCTTGCAAGGCAATAAAGTTTAAAAATGACTCTCCACACTTCTGGGGAAGAAAGCTGAGAAATGAAAAGCTCCAGTCTGCAGTAGCAAAAACTAGTCACATAAACAGGTAACCAAACATATAAACAGGTAAGCATTTAAAAGGCACCCAAGGAACCTTTCTGGCAGAGGTAACATTTTGTAGCAGGAAACCTTTGTTTTGTGCTGGAGCAGGCAGGTTTGATCCTTTGTCTGCCTATGACTTTCCTCAAGGTGCATGTTACTGACTTGGGAACTCACTGATACTTTTTTAGCTCTGGAGCTCCATCACCTTTTTCCTTTTGGTTTCTTTCTTTTCTTTGTTTGTTTGGTTTTTTCTCTTTATTTGGGGGGAGGGGTTGGGGGTTGGTTGGATTTTTTTGTCTCATGCTGTCTTACAGGTTCTGCCTGTGTATTTCAATGAAGTCTCAGAGTATTCTGTAGCTCATTCTGTTCCACGAAGTGCTCTAGGAATGCTGATCACTGAGTAAAACTTCTCCCTGACATCAACACTCAGCAATGTTGAGCTAACAAAGCAGCAGACCATGTCACCTTATTGTATTTGTCTGAGATAGGATTCAACATGAAGAATCAGTGCATTGTTTCAATGTCTGCACACCAGTTAACTATTAATGAATTCACAGTCAATAAAATATACTCTCTGGGTACTATCCAGTCAACAGTTAACCTGGTAGTTATGTTTGGAAAAGAGCTTATGAATCCCCTGTTGCCACAACATGAAAAGTTCTGGAACATTCACTTGTTGGCCTGAAACTTCCCAGAAACTGTAGGGTGGCAAACTCAAATCTTGCATCAGCAGGGGTAAGAACACAGATTCCCAAAAATTTTACTTCAGTATTTTCAAGACAGTGCTAAAATTCATATGCACCAGTTTGGGATTAAAGATTGACAGGGTAGGGTTTTTTTTCAGAAATAACAACTTTCCTGCTTGAGGAAAGAACATGAATGAATATCCCAAAACTAGAAGCACTGAAAAAATAACCATGCTGAGAATTTATCATTTTATTATCTTTCTTGTATGTGATAATTTCTGGAAGAAAGTTCTGATGTACATTGATTTGATGAATAATTCTCAGGACTGCTTTGTCAGACTCCATTACACCCAAGTTTTACCTACATGACTGTACTGAAAATCTTCAAAATTAATTGCTTGGGTATCTCACTGGAGTCTTAAAAAGAACATAACTTGTTAGCATTATAAACCAATTTCGGTGATTAATAATACATGCACCCACATAAGATAGGGGTAGTACTTAGCATTACACAGTCACACAGAATCTTCAAACAATTAAAATGCTAATAATGCTTCAGTGGTTGGCATCACTGTTCCAGTTTAAATGCCTTAAAGATGCACAAAAACCAGACAGCCAAACCAATGAAAACCCCACAGTTCCTAGCCTAGTAGTTTTAAGATTACTCATATTTCAGGAAAGAACTCTAAACCATCTCAAACTGAGATCACAGCACTCAGAATCTGGTCCATTTTTGCCCTGGTTCTGCCTTTCCACTTCCAGCTCTGTTATCCAGAAGTCACATACACATCCATCTACATAGGCATGTGACACAGGAGAGGGTACAAAGCAGTTTAATGGCCTGGCTAGAAAGCTGTGATAAGCAAAGGCTATAAACAAGGTTTCTCCTATGATGAGCCTTTCTCTACACTAATATAGAGTGACTTGATTTTGTTTATGGTGTGGGACCTGGATTGCCTACAAAGTTCTTTTTCATGGGATGCATTTTCTTGGTCCCCCCTCATTAAAGTAAATCTGATTACATTTCAGTCTCATTTTTTTAAAGAGACGGGAGCTAGCAGGGGGAGCTGGAGCCACACACTTAGATAATTGCCATTCAAATCCAGCACAGTAGTCCTCTCAGCCAAGTCACACTTAGGGAAAGGAGACAGAGGGCAAAATTTTGTGCTATTCTTTGACAGGCTTCATCGGGTGGATGAACCATGATCAACCATCCATAACCTGACAAGGCCTCAGAAAAGGCAGAATCATGACCATGTCATGTATACTTCCAACACCAAAACAATAGGGGATACTGTTGTGGGTTGCAGGGAGGGAAAGGGAGAGTATTTAAAGTTCTACTAACAATTAGCAATGATTATCTCGTGGGTGGTGGTAGGTAGGGGGGAGCTGGAAGAAGACATCAGAAGAAGCTGGGAGGGATGAGGTGTCTCATTCCCTCCCTGCTTCAGTCTCTATCATCCCTGAGACATTTCAACATTCGTTATCCAAGCAGCAAGCTCTTTTCTGTGATGGGGAAGAAAGAAATCAATTGTGTTTTTAAAGCTACTTGGAGCCCCACAAAAGGTGCATTGTTTCAAAATGGGTTGAGGGGGCTGGGTGCTTTCGGGGGAAGGAGTTGAATTTATACCATCATTTTGTCTAATTATGTCTGATGTTATTCCTGTTGTCATGTGGGTTACTACAAAGCCAACTGCCAGCTTGTCTTCCTGAGAGCAAAGACTAAACTGTTACGTTTACAAGGACACAAGGCTTGTTCCCCTCTCCCTCCTCCCCCTCGCACATTACTTCAGGCACTGGCTCCGTCATGGGATAGCCACACATTTGGAAGAGATGGGGGCAGAAACCACTTAAGAGATCCCAGCCATTGCTGCCAGCTAGTAGACAACAAATGGGATTATCCTGCAAAACTCTGGGGACATGCAGAGAGACATCCAACCAGTCACCTAGACAGTGTCCTCTCTTTTCTGTTTTGACAATGCATTTGCAGTGTCCAGTTCCCAATCCGGGCACAGTGGAACTGATCACAAAGCAAACTGTCCTGTCATCTCATCCAGCTTTCCTCTCAGGTAGATATCTTTGACAGAAGGGAAGTAGGAGGCCACCAGGGTGTTGTATATTGCCAACAAGGGAGGGCACAGGTCCCAGGGCAAAGCAGGGTAGATCACAAAACCAGAGCAGTTACAGCTATCACCAAGTAAAATCTCAGATCCTTCAGCATGATCCTTCTCCTCTTCTGACAGCCTGATCCAGTTACCTGACTGTGTCCTACTTGCACTACCTTTCATTTCATCAAGCTTGGGAACCTTGCTGGCTTTCTAAGACAACCTCTGGACATGCTTAGAAAACAAGCAGAACTTGGGCTATCCCTCATGTACATGTATCCATAAATGCTGTCTCCTACCAGTCTGGCTCAGCTTGGCCTAGGAAGGGTGTATCCCAAAGGGCACTTGGGGTGAGGGAAGACTTCCAGCTCTGCCCCTGGGTTTATGCTAACCACAGCCAAAATACATGTGGTCAGAACCTGATCCTTGGTTAGACCCAGCCAATTCAGGCAGGGTCGCACCTCATAGCTGGGAATACATGAAAAACTAACATGATGTTCAAAGCAGCTTAGTAAACCTTTGGCTCACTTTAATTTTAATTTTTTAGGCTGCACTCCCTACCCTCTGCTGTCATCTTAGCCTAACAAGACACACATCATTGACTTGAACTGGACATTCTAAACAGAGACTTCTAAACAAACATTCTAAACAGTTACTTCAGTGCTGGGGAAAATTCTCTCAGTCTTGAATCACTCAGGTGCACTGTAAGTGCAGTCAAGGGCTCTCAAAGCCCCACAGGTCCAAGCAGCTTTTTACAACGTTCTTCCCCTGGTTTTACATATTAACAGCAACAACAACAGTGATAAGAAAAGGAAATTGATTTGTGAAAATAAATTCTTTCTTGTTTAAAGAAGATGTGCAAAGGCATTATTTTCTTTTACCTTTATTTAAAACTCTGGTTTATAAAGACATATCTGTCTCAATCTCACCTGAGCACTTTCTGCCATGTGGTAAAGAACATCTTTCATATTACTGTTCTTCCACACTCAAACAGTGTTCTGCTTTGGTTTGGCTTTAATATGTGGGGACACACATTCCCGTACACCTATGGTAGAGATGGCAAAGTCAAAATACAGATGTTTAACACTAAAATGCATCCCTGCTTTATGCTCACCAATCTCAAATCCTCCTAGTCATCCCCTTACTCTTTCCTTATTATACTGAATTATGGTGAAGGACTTGGAAGACAAGTGGGTATTGGAACTGATTGGGAAGCAATCTGACCTGGTTTCTGTAGGTGGGACATACTGACTGTCGAAGCTTGACTGTAAAGTTCATGTTTACAAAGCAGACTTTCCAGCTCCAGCAAATGACTGCTGGGACAGACATGCTGGAGGCTGTAACAATAGCTGTATTGATGGAAGGGATGATTTTATTGTAAGTTAGATTTCAGAATGAGTAATTATACAAACAAGCAATTTACTAAAATAAATAGGAATGTCTTCTTCAACTGGGGCGTGATTTTAGTTTGACTTGTAGCAAGGCAGATTTCTCAAAGTTGAATCAAGCTTTTAAAACAAAGATAAAAGGGACATTGGCAATGAGGAAATAAATACTGTTTCATCTCTCCTATGCATCATTAAATGTTATGTGCATATGCATGCAACAGGGCAGCTGTAAATGAAAGAATCAGGAAATACATTAAAATACCAAAGATCTGAGGCCAGGAAAGGCCCACTTTACTGACCCACTATCTGCAGAACAGCATCATTATATTATTGCCATAAATTTCACTCATGCAAGACAGGACACATTATTTCTCTGGGGGGTGGTGGTAGCTGTTTACGGATTTCTCTCCCCCCTGAGAAGGTTGGCTGCAGGATGTTTGCAATGCAGCTGAATATGGTGATACTGCTGTCTACCCTATAGCTTCAGCTAGCTCAGCTCATCAGACCAGACACCTTGGAAATCTAAATATTTGTGAGGTCAGCCTTCTCCCTTCTCCTCCTGTAGTGTATCACCACCTTGTTTACAAGGCCTGTTCTGCCCCACACTCTTGCATGGATGGAAGGCAGCTGGGATGAGAAAGCAGTGCTAGATTCCAGGAAGAGAGATCTTCCTGTAAGAGAAAAGGCAGCCCTGGGAGTTTCTGAGTGGGAGAGGAGGTAGTGACAGATAACATACATCATCTTTCCCTGCTCAGGCAAATTTCAGCAAAAACTACATGCTCTAGGTTTCCTTTTGGGAATATCATGCAACAAGCCCACAGAAATGAATTTACTGGAGTTTCAGTAGTAGAAATCACTGAAGTAATTAAGTTCAACTTGACAAACATAGGAAAAAAATACCATGCCACTCCACTCCTGGCCCTCCTCCACCCCCAAAATTCTGTTTTTACATTTTAGAAACAAAATTTGTATAAGATGTCTCATATATGACTTTGTATTCTCCCCAAAAAAAGTTAAAAAAACAGTAATTCCAAATCAAAATAGCTTGTTTAATTTCAGGATGAAGGAATAAAATATTTTCTGTAGAAGAGAAACAATTATCTTCCCTATTAAGCCAGATGTAAAACCTGAATCATCTGTTATTTACAAATCTTTTTGTTACCAGCTGAGGTCTAAAGTCCCGTCTCCGGGAGTCAGGTGATTATGTTGGAATGTTGGTTTTATTGCTTTTGACATTTCTGGCCCTTTTGATTTGGAAGGAGATGTTGAAAATGTGTTTCAAACATAATGAACACTGTGATGTCTGCCTGAGTCTCCACATATCCAGAAACAAAAGTTTCATGTAGAGCAATCTGTTCCAAGTTTATCAAGACAACATTAACTCCAAGGCTCACTTACAAGGTTACATCAGCATCACACATGGAGAACTTGCATAGGACTGGATGCCTTTATGCAGAAAGATTTAGTCTATCCCCTTAGCTGACCCACTAGGGTACATCAGGAGGCAAAACCTACTCAACATGAGTAAGCCTGTTCCTCTATCCTATGGGGTACCAAGATGATCAATTTACAGCTCAACATTCCATCCCAGTGCTCCTATAGAAGAAAAGAACTTTTTGCTGTTCCCTTCAAGGATTTCCATTCAAGCTTCTAGTTCACAGGAAATACCAACAGACATTGATTACTGTTCAGAATCCAAAGAAGAGGAAATGACACTGAACAAGAGCTCTCATATTTTGTGTGGCTCCAATGATGACAAGGTAAAGGTCAGCCTGTGCTACAGCTGCAGGCATGCAGCGGACTCATTTTCAGTATGGTCATCTGCAACCTTTTTTTTTTTAGAGAACATGGTCTGAGCCAAGACTATTTTCTCTCTAGACTTGGTCTTTGCACCTTTGAGCAATTTGGAGGTTTAGCAGGACTCTGCCACTGTCTTTCTCAAACAATTCACAGTTATTTACAAAGCCATGGCAACTTGATTGTCAGTCTGAGCTCTTCACTGTCATTTGGCCAAGCCAGGCAGATTTCACTTTCTCAGTTGCAGTTCAGAAACCCATCTAGCTCAGCCACCTCTCATAATTTTGGTCATTCTTCCTCTAAACTGCCTCCAGTTTGTGTCTCTCTCTTCCTGGCAGAGACCTGGAACCAAGCTGACTACTTTACTGCTTTTTCACAACATCATACCAGCTAGAAAGAGGTCTCTCCCAAGCACAGCGATTGCTGTTTAGGATTTCTGAGCTCCATGTTGTTCAATTCCCTGGTCACCCACATACTCACTGTCCAGTCTTGGGCAATTAAAATCCATCTCTGATGCCCAAATCCAACTGTTAAAGGACAAGAGCAGTCCTTTTTTCTAATCTGAAGTGGAGCTAAAGTATGCAATTCACACTCAGCTGAGTTCCTTACCAAAACAACACACACATACAAGAATTAAAACATTTTTAAAAAGCCACCTTTTTTTTTTTTTTACTTCCCACTAATATGTTCTAAATAGAGCAGCCTGTCACTTTGCAGATGAAGGGGTGCCATCCTTCTGTTCTTCTGTTCACTCAGACTCTCCACTACCACCCACCGCAGATCTATTGTAGCCAGTGTTACAGAGCTTCTTTGCTGCTCATTTGGACCCCCAAACCCTTCCATGACAGGTCTCATCAGAACTCTGCCCCTATTTCAGTTTATTTCTCTCTCTCCTGGATGTTCAACTCTTCCTGAGTTTGTCCCTCCTTTTTAATCCATTTCTCTTCCCCCTGCAAGTCCCACGAACCCTTGCAAGGCATTTCATGAAAAGCATTGTGTTCACACACTTTCTTCACAGCATCTTGCTCAGTTTGGGTGGGGAGTTAATGATTTCCCAAGGCAGTACTGTGGGTCTCCCCATCCCCTTTGCTGACAAAGCATCCCTGAACTTCCCTAAGGGAACCTGAACATCTCCCTTTGAGGGAATAGTGGGTCAGAAACCTCTGTGCTGGAGGGTCTTTCTGAGGTTTCCCACCTCTGGGTGTTCAGGGGGAGGCCAAAAGAAAAGAAAGCCAAGGGAGTCAAGGAAGCCAGAACAGCTGCAGAGGCTGCTGCTGAACAAGGAGACAGTGGCTTGGCACACCCAGACAGCTCACCAGAGGCAAAGCTAGAAGGCAGAAAGGCATTGGGGGTGGGAGAAGAGAGAAGCAGGATATTTAAAGGAGAGGGTGAGGGCAGACAAGGTTAGAGATGATGGAAGCAGGGGAAATGTCAAAGTGGAAAGTGCTGGTTGAAGAGGATGAAAGAAGGTGAAGGGGCCACATGAGAGTAAATGAACCATCTACCCATTAGCTGCACTCAGATTAGGAATTATAAACTCATCCATCTACTTCCACCATGGTCCTTCCTCAGACAAAATGAACAGGACACTGAGAGTATTTCTATTCCAAACCCATAGAAACAGTAGAGAAAATTCATTTAACCACTTACACAGCACTTGACAGTTGTTCAGAAAGGCCCAAATATTTCCAGGATGTTACTTCCAGGCTGCATCAGGTGTCTTTTGAGGCCTAAAAGGTAACAGCCTCGTGGCAAAAGCAAGAGGCAACCATTCAGGATCATGGTGCGTGCTTTGCAAGTTGTGTTTGGGTCAGGCTGGGCTACTGAGAGGCCACAGCAAGGAGTCTCTGAGCATCCACCCTGAATGTAGAGATCAATCCTCAACTTTCAGGCTCAGCTTTTAGGCAAGAAGAAGAGCACAGAGCACTGAGGACTCATAGCAAGCAGCAGCTCCAGAGAACCAGATTAGGGACCCTCCCATCCACAGCACCATCACAGGGGAGAAGCTGGACATCTACTGCTGAGGGTCCCTGAAACAGTGGTACAGCCTGTCTGCCAGCCAGTCCCTCAGCAGTAACAAGGAACTGTAAGAAAAAGCAGTATTTTTATTCAAATAGGCCCTATGTGGCTTTATCTCTTCAAAATTCTTACTGCCTCTGCCCTATAGAACTCCTAGTTGGAGTCAGGCAGGTCATCTGCTGAGGGTGAGCAAAGGAGAGTTGCAGTCCCAGCTTGCTAATTTTGTGCAAAATGTAGGTGATTTTACTCCATGGACTGTAACATCAGTGAAAGTGCAAGTGAATGCAGTTACTGGAAAGCCAGGACACCATCCGTGCACTTCCGATGTTTTGGGGATGATGCCGTTTCAGAGATGATAGGATTGCATGCCAGCTGCTGGCCTTCCAGCACTTGGAAAGGAGCAGGGGACAAAGTTCCTGTTTATGCACAAGTGACTGAGTAACCCGTAATTTTGGGAAAGAAGCATTACACACTCCTAAAGAGCACTCTTCCACTGGGAGGTTTTCAGTCTGTGGTCAGTTGTTGCAGTGTGAGATTCACGAGCTGCCATCCAATGTGCCTGAGGCTCTGGTTATGGCTGAGCAGCTCAGAGAAAGTCTCCCAGAAACAACAGGGAATCCAATTCCTGGCAAATGAGAAGCAGATTTTGGACAAGGATGTGACACACATGAGGAATCACATTACAGATGCACATACAGACACAGGAGTCAAACAGCACTTAGTTAAAAAGGCACACTTAAGGCTGGACATGTCACTGGGAGAAGACAGTGAAGGGAAAGAGCTCTCCACCATGAGCTCTGTCTGCACATCTGGACCCATTCAGTTGTATGCTGTTACCTAAAATATTACACTTTTTCTGTCTTACCCATGGCTGCAAAATCTGGCTATTTCTCCCAGTTTGCTGCTGTAGCATTAGTACCTAGCACAGGAGCTGAGAGAAGCAGCATTGGCCCCTGTTCCTGAATAAAAAGAGAAAGGACAAGCTCACATTGGTTTTGCTGAGGATCTGGAGTCTCAGCTATTCAGATGGGCTTTTAGGATGAGTTTGGAGTCAGGAATCGGCCACAGGGATATCAGAAGTTGGAGGCTCTGCCACACTAGTCAGGTGCTTATCACTCTGATGGACCTTCATGGTGAAAACTGCCCATGGTGAGCCTTGTTGAGCATCACCCATAACCTCAGTGAAGGCTGAGATCCTGCAAGAGGGGTGCTGTTTCAGCAGGCCTTGCTTAAGGGCTCCTGAAGACAAGGGACTTTTGGTGAAGTCATGCTGGGGAGCCAGGAGCCCCCTATCAACCAATGCTAAGTCAAGGAGCTGGCAGTATTTTGGGCCCTATGGATTGGGGACAAGGTGGTGAGGAACACTGCCTAAAATGAGGAAAGCTCACAGTGCAAAGGTAATCAGTTTTTTGCAGAAGCAAAACTACCTTGTCCTACACTGAAAACTCTGTCATTCCCCATCCACCTTGTTTTATCAGTTTGATAGTAGGCTCCAGGCTTATCTTCATTGGCACAAGTTCTCATTTGTGCTGAGGTAAAGAGAGCGAACTCAGTGGCACTGAGGGAGGATAAATCGCATTTTCCTGAATGTCAGGCTGCTCTCATCAGGTGATGCTGTGGCTGCATCTCCCCTTGGCCTTACTGTAGCCAAATTCTCATTCATTTTTCTTTTCTATGGACATTTAAGGCAAAACTGAAAGATCCTCCTGGAGTCTTGATTTGCAAAATGTCAAATCCCTGCTACAATTTTCCTTTTAATGTTAATTTGCAAAAAAAAAAAACAAAACAAAAGAAATTACATTAAAAAATAAATCATTCAGAAGCTCCAGCACGAGCACTGATTCAAAGGATAAAGTCACAAGAAGGTCTGGCTAGCAATGAACAGGGAGGAGACAATCCTCTGGGGGCTGCACAGTGCTCAGGTACTAGAAAGTCTGCATGGGAACCCAAGTCCAGTCTCTTAGAAGAGATAGTTGCTGGTACAGTAGTCGCTTGAAGTCTGAATTTCTAAGAAAAAAAATGAATTAATCTCTCCATGCAGAAAATATCTCAGCTGATATATCCAACTCCACTGGCTTAGAGCTTTCCTACATTTGCCCTGGAAATTTGCCAAGTAGTGTACATTGAAAGTAATACACTGCAGGTTTCTGACTGTTTTTCTTTCTTTTTCAAGATCCAGAGTCAGGGACAGGGCTTTTTTCCCTTCATACTAATTTTTCCCAAAGGGCAGAGACAAAGCTATTCCTTATGTGTAGAAGTTGAGATCCCAAAAAGATTTTTGCCTTTGCATGCATAGCTTTACATGTCCCCCTTGCTCAGCTCTGAGAAGTGTTCTGCTTTATAAGAATAACATGGCATGCAGATGCCTATAAATGGAAGATGAAATTGTTACTACTAAGCCCGGGCCCTGCCAAGGCAAACAAGTGCAGGGCAAACTGTGTGTGCAAAGGAAGGGAGTTGAGAAAACTTTAAGTCAGCTGAATCATAACTTCACTTTAATTTTAACATCACTTAAATTACATAAACACAGCCATCTTATTAATAACAAAGCAAGCTCCTCTGTAGAGCTGTTGTTTGGAAAGCCAAGCCCGTGCACACGAGTTCGATGGGAAGAATGTTGCAGGAGAGACATGCCTTCCAAAGCTGTGTTTAAAATTTAAAATAGTTGGGATATCTGAGATGCAGCAACTTTGCACGAGCCTTGGACAGCATTTGATGTCTCTGTTGAAGTTCTCCAGGGTCTCAACTCCTTCAAGAGCAGGAGCTTTTCACGACTGGTGCAAGAAGGGTGCAATGTTGACAGCTGCTACATGCCCACCAGCAATGCAGCTCCATTTTCTGTGGGGTATTTGGACCTTCATACTGTGCAGAAGTGAGTAGATTCTGGGTATGCACCATCAGGACAGCATATAGTTCAGTCCTATGTTCTGTTGGCCGTGTAGTGGAACAGAGAAAATACCACTTTGATAACAAGGAGGTGAAAGTGAAAAAATTGCAGGAACATCTGCAGGAGTTTTGAGACACACCATAGCAGACAGCAGAGCACAGCAAAACATTTTTACTGCTGTCTTGCAGGAGTGATTTGGTGCCTGTGGTGATCTGATAATCTCAGGGTGAGGAGTGAAAACACACTGGTACAAAGCTTGTTCTTTATTACTTCTGACATTTTGTAAAGGCAGACTGGCTCAGCAACTCCCCTAATATATAGCCCCTAAAGCAGCGATGCAATTCCTAATGCATTCCTGATGAAACTCCCCTGACTTCCACGGCCTTCTGTTAACACTGGATTTGGCCCTGTCAGTAAAGTACATTTAGACTTCCAAACTGAAAACTGCCTCTGGATTCCAGAGGGACTTGAAAAATTCCCAGAGCACTGAAGTGCAGCAGCGAGATTTATGTTTTTCTCTGACTTTTCACTACTCAGTAATACATTTGTATGGCCAAAATAAAGCCAGATCTGGCATTCTCCCCTCCCAATTTCTCTTCTACCCAGCAAACTAAATGACAGTGTAGACTGGAACAGTAATGCCCTAAGCCCCAGAAGAGCTTTTTGGGGGTATTTTCACAGTCTGTGGAATTAATGCATACGTGGGTATTTGAAATAGAAGGACTTGACACTTTCAACCCCAGTCTGGAGAGCCACTGGTGACATAGGTTCCTATGCAGAGGCACAGATGAAGCCAAAATAAGCTCCTTCTGATACTTATTTGTAGGAAAGTAGCGCCTCTAGTCTCCAAGTCGATGAAGGAGTTGGTTGTTATTGGACACTCTTTTTACCCACTGCCAAAATCTGTGTCAGCTTTGGAAGAGTGTGAATACAAAACAGATAAGACAAGCAGGTGGAAGGAGGAAAGAGTCACAAGGAAGTTCATACAGAGCCAGAGAACCTCAGCAAGGGCTCAAGGCTTCTCAGTAGCATGGGAAAATTGGCTGTTGTTGCCACAGTCCTATGGCAGGAGTGTGGGGATGGGGAGCAGCAGAGTGGAACTGGTAGCTGAGGACAAGCTTATCACTCCTTCTGTTGCCCGGGGTAGAGAGGAGATGGAGGCTCCATTCCACACACAGTTCTAGCCTCTTTCCTTGCCTGTGCTAGAAGAAATCATAAAGTTTTGGATCCTACTATTAGCAACAACCACATCTTCACAAGCTTTTGTGGGTGCATCAAGAATGAAGGACGCTTTAACCCTGCTTGTGACAGGGCTTTGAGGCAGAGTTTTGCAGTAGAGCAATATTTCTCATCCAGTTATGCATGAAGCACTGTCAAATGTGGAAAACAATAAGAGGAACATGCAAAGAACAGTCTTCATTTTAGTAAGTTGTGAATTAAAAGTATTGTGGCCACACTGATAAAATGATCTTTGGCTTTTCTCTTTTCGGAGTGATTGTCTTATTACCAAAGGTTAAAAAAAAAAAAAAAAAAAAAAAAA
>VXAU01005247.1:2571384-2587982 GCA_013399695.1 Formicarius rufipectus
TGTACTGGTTTTTTTATTTACCAAAATGAAAAAAAAAAAAAAAAAAAAAAAAAAAAAAAAAAAAAAAAGCAGATCTCGGGGGGCCTTTCTTAGCTCCATTCCTATGACTCTATAATCTGAAAATTACTTAGTCTCTCTTCTTCTTCTTTTTTTTTTTTTCACTTTTGTATTGGTCTTTTCTGTCTATTGCTATTGTCTAGATGCATTCATGGGCAGTCTGTACCCAGCTGTTCTTGGGCCAACATTGTACTTGAGTTAAATAACTCTATTTCCTCCTCAGTATTTAGGCCCCTGATGTATCTGTGGCAGCCAGTCCTACCCTTTCCAGCCTTCATTTCATTAAACTCAACAAGCTGAGGTACTCCTGTTGTTGTCTGCAATATGAATGTGCTCTTCTCTGAGCTGTTGCAGGACCCTTTCTCTGCATCTCCTCTTTCTTTAACATTGGATAAATTATGGTACTTCTTCCAGGATTTGCTGCCCAGAAAATATTGACTAAAGGAAAGTTACCCAGCTGAAGTTGGATGCAAAGGGCTATGTGAGCTGGTGGGAAGGGGAACACCATGGAAACTGCATTTTCTAGTAGCAGAACTGGCCATATATAAAAGGGATAATATTGCTGTCCTCCTTTGTTTTGCATTGTGGTTCAGCAGTTTGGCTAGATCATCAACATTACTAACCAATTAATTTCTTTAATCCTGGCCTGGTACTTCTCTGGTACTTCTGGACATAGTTTGTCCAGACCCCGACTTCAAACTGGATGACAGCATCCTACCCTACCAACACAGGTAACCTGTCCTGAAAACATTGCTGCCAGTATGAACCTGCTAACCTTGGACTCCACATGCTCTCCAGTGAGCTATTCTGAGGCCAAATCATAGTTTCCTCACTACCTATTTAGATGTCTCCTGGCTAATGGCACCATCTGGTGAGGCACCCGCTTTTCTCTCCCTTGGGAGACCAAAAGTTGTAGTCCTCTCTGAGCTGCCAAAGGAGAGTCAGAATATGAAATAAAATTTGCTTTGCACTGGATCCTGAGTGGTAAATTCCATATGGAAGACAAGATAAGGAGCACCACTGCTTGTAGGGCCCAGAAGGCAAACACCTTGCTCCTATCCATCTGGGAAACAGCATAGCTGTGAAGGAGAAAAAGAGTAGCAGGCTGAGTCTAGAAAGGTCACTGTGTACTAAAAAAAAAATAACTGTTTTTAAAGAGAAAGGGGAGTCTGACACTCCCGGAAGGATTTTATTGCTTGCATTTGTGAGATGCTAGTCATTTTTAATGATGTGTTAATGACCATATTCTATTCAGATGGGATTCATCACACTGCCCTTTCTCTGTTTAAAAAATTTAGCAACTACTCTTAGCTGGTTATTTAGGATCCCCTTCTGCTGAAGGGCAGATCTTTCTCTCTCCAAGAACACTTTCTACCACAGAGAGGATGCACTTCTATCCAGAGTTGTCAGCCTCTTTCCACACACTGTAGCAGCACATCCAAGCTCCATCACAGCTCACAATCATCTCTTAAGCAACAGCCTGTCTCCTGCCATGGATAGGGATGTGAAAAAAATAATTTGAATTGTTCCAAAAGCAAAGTCAAAATTAGATTATGGGAATCCCATTGTTAACACTCACGAACAATGGATACACAGACTGACAGGATCAGAAACACAGCCCATAGTGCACATCACATATTGTTCTCCCTACCCTTTAAGATTCGTATATTTGCAAACAACATTAAGCTAAGGGAAATATTTGGAACCTTTTTACCCTGTAAATTGCCTTTCCCATCCTTTGAAACATGCTACTGACTGTGTTCCACCCACTGCTGCTGCTGTGAGCCAGACTAAATGGGCTGATTAAGGGCAAATGTCTGTGGGCATTCGTTGATGCATGAACCAAGACTTCCCAAAGGGCCTGGTGGTGTATCCAACTCATTGGTGCTGGGAGAGGACCCTTTCTCTGTGAAATCATGCACTTCTTACTCTCTATTACATTGGGCTGCCAAAACTAGAAACTTTTCAAATCGGAATGACTATTGAAGATGGCAGTTGTTATTTCCATTACTTTGGGGAGGGACTGAAAGCACTAACTGCTGTAACTGTTGCCTCTATTTTTGGTTCTTCAGTCCTCAATAAACAGGACTATAGAAAGGCAGAGATAAATCAAGAGGCCTGGCCACTGCCCTCAGAGCCATTTGTGTCATTCATTGACTGATACAGATAATCTTAAAATCTGATACCAGTTTTGACAAGTGCTATACCCATGGTTGAAATGTTTTACACCTCCCTTCCTCTGCTGCTCAGAAACCCTTTTCTAATTTCTAGTTCCTAAGTTAATGCATGGCTGTATCTGAAGCTTTTCACTCTTTTTTTTTTTCCTTTTTTTTTTTTTTTTTTTTTTCCCTAAGCTCTATGTAAATAACCCCCAGGAGCCTGGAAGGTTTGTTATCAGGGCTACAGGTTGTCCCCCATTAAAGGCTCTGAGAATCCCAAACTTTGGCTACTAAAGGCATTTGCTGTTTTTCACAGGAAATGAGAATGAACTTTGTGGTTCAGATGTTGTTGTGACGCAGGTGTTGCGTTGGAAGACACATTTTTGTATAAGAACCATTTTGTCTGCAGCATTAGTCAGAGATGAATGTCTTTGTCCTTTGTCCCAGGGCTCTGTTTTTTGGCACCACCTGACATTTGACTCAAGAATTGGTCAGTATTTCCATAATGATTAACCCACTGACTGTCAGGATTCACAGATCAGTGTTAAATATGGGAACACTTTGATTGCACAGATGACAAGTGACTATTGCTAATCAAATAAGGTGTCTCAAAAGCCACGCTCCTGGGTGCTCCTCGTGCTGCTGGGCAGCCTCAGAGGGTGAGCAGGAGGGCTTTTGATACTGCCTGTGCTACACAACACTTCCAACACTTCTAATTACAGTTCAGAGTAAAAATGTGTGATTGAACCCATCAGCAATTTCAAGGAAAGAGTTAAAGAAGTTGAGACACTTCGGTGATGGAAAAATCTGAAAGAAATGACATTTTTAAGGGAATTTATTTTCTTAAAATACAAAATTTTGTTCAACTTTACCTTATTTTTTTGTCTCTTTTGAAGTCAATTTTCTTCTCCAGAAAAGTCAACATTTTTCATTTTTATCTCCTCTGAAAGGCTTGGGGGTTTTGGGGTTTTGTTCGGGGTTTTTTGTCTGTTTGTTTGTTTGGTTTTTTATTTTATAAAATCTTCGAAATGTTTTCAAAAGGAAATGTGGAGCCAGAACGTTATTTCAAACAATAAACAATTGAGAAAATAAAGTGCCTGATTATAAAATGAAACATTTCAGGTTTTCTACTTTTTACATCCCTCCAAAAATTAAGAAGAATTCTGAAGTTCCTCTCTCTCTCTCTCTCCATGTTTTTCCATTAGAGGAACTTTCATCTGGGAAGTGTTTCTGGGAGGTAATCAGAGGCACTGTGCAGATTACAGGTGTGGCAGGGCAGCCAGTTACTGTGGAAAGACAGAGAGCTGAGAAATTTATCTCTTTAATTAATTTGTGTCTCTTCCTTTGCACTCAGGCAGATAGTGGAAGTATAATGCCAGGAAAAGCCAAATACTTCAGTATGAGAATTGATAAGGGCATGAGCATACCTTCTTATCTTTAGTGCCTTGCATCCTGCAAGCAGGGAAAACAGCTCTTCTCTTCCATGACTGTTTGTTGTTCAATGTTAAGTGAGTCATTTCACTGAATATGATGGAACAAAACTTTCCTAATGCCCTGCAAGTCATGGAGAGACCCTGGGAAGAGGATGCAGTGATAACTGGCTCAGTCAGGAGAGGAAAGAATATGGTCCCTAGGCTCAAAGTATTGAAGCCACGAAGAGTCTGCTGGAAGAGAGAAAAAAATCAGGTCAGAATATGGACCTGCCACTGCAGTGATGCAACTGTGACCTGGAATAACCGCATATGTGGGTCCGGAAGATCACGGGATGTTTGTAAAATAGATCTTCTCCTCTTGTGTAAGCAAGAGGATAAAATTATCCTGGCAGCAGCTGTTGTTTCCCAGAATGAGGATCAAGGCTGGCTGTATTTAAGTATTCCTACAGTATTCAAGACATCAGGATTTTCTCTCCCCATGATCCTGCAATTGCTGTCCTGTGCAAGTGATCTCCAACACACAGACATACACATTTCTGCTTAAGACAGTGGCCGTGCTGGTGTGGCATAAGGTTCTTCTTACTGTCTCACACCATGTAAATCTGTTTCCTTATTCATTTCTGCATCATAAAAAGCAGTAGAAGACAAACAGATGTCTTGCCACATAACACCCTACAACCTGGCACCACTGGGGGAGATGAGAGATCTGAAGCTGCAGAGGGTTCCCTGTCCAGCAGGTTGTGGGCTTCCTTGAGGCTTGCTGCTCACTGGCTGGCCACCATCCCTCACAACCTGTTCCACCTCATGTTGGTAGGGCACATTGTGAGCTCAGCCAAGATAAATCTTTCCATCCCTCCATGAAACCATGCTGCTCCCCATTCCCCTTCCAAAGGAGTCCACATACTTGAGTTTTTTACTTTCCTGGGCAGAGTGTGAGTAATAGATTTGCTACTGACAGAGCTCACCATAAAGTGTGGGTCTGCACCTGCTGCAAAGATAAATCAGAGAAGGTGACAGGGTGGTCAGGTGAGTATCTGATCAGAGCTTCAATAGTGCATTTAATTTACAAGCAGAGGGAAGGTTTAATATATCCATTCCTCTGTAAATACACTCATGTGGCATCCCCCCACCTGTCTCCTGGGGAAGTAGGCTGATTGCCACAGGCTGAGAAGCTGAGGCCAGGCTGATTTTGCAGGGTACTGCAGCCAAGCACGGCTGTGAGCCTTATGATTTTGCAATAAGTGCCACAGTTATCAATGACTGAGGAGCAAGCAAACACCTGGCCAATTGGGTTGCATTTATTGCAGTATAACAGTTTATTTGCATTGTAAAGAGATGTGCAACCAGTTGTTGGCTATTGCGGTTAAGATTCAGCAAGCTATCGATTCTGATCTCTCCATCAAGACCTGCCTTCTGTAGCATGCCATCTCCATCACCCAGATCCAGTGTACCTTTTGTGTATCCCATCCTCCAGTCATTCTCCTGACCGCACACTCACAGCACCTCCTGATCCCATAACCCTTGCAAAGTTGCCCTCCATGAGGCTCAAGAAGAGGAGTATCATTTCCATCCTGTCCATAATATCATGTTGTAGTGGTTTGTGGATTTCTCCAGTGCCCAGGGCGGTGTCTCTGGAGTCATGACTCACTGCGGGTGGGAGCAGGAGACAGCAAGGGTGTCTGTCAGCAGTGGGAAAGCTCTGCCTCCCTCTCCCCACAGTTGCCTTCTGGGCATATGGGAATAGTGCCCCCGAGTACACCATGTCTGGCTGAATTATCAAAGATCTTCCACTGAGATCTTTTCACACGGTGCAAAGTGCCAGGCACTGAACAGCTAACCTGATATTGAAGGACACATTGCGTTACAGCCCCTGAACTGGCTTTGTTTTAAAAGTTCTGTCTTTTGTCTGTAACTCTTCAATTTTCCATCTCTTTTTACCTTCTCTGGGGCCACTCTCTGCTTGTCTTTTTCAGCCCTTATTTTTCTTCTCCTGGTCAGGCAGTTTCCCTTTCCGTGACATAACTATCAGGCAGTGGCTTCAGCTCACTGAACTTAAATTTAAGGCACCTATACTAAACTCATGATCTAAATTCCTATGGACAATGGAGAAAGAGACACTCTGGAAGCCTGTCATCCCCTTTTGCTTTTATTTTTTTGTTAGACTGGCATAAATCCTCTCCTGGATTTGTCAATATCTCCCCAGCAACTATAGAGCAAGTTTAATTTATGTAAGCCACCCACTTTTTAGGTAGCCAGGGTATGGTGAGATGACTCTTGCCCCTGTCTTCAGAGAAGCAAAAGGTGAATTTTATCCTGTAGCACACTGGTGGTCTTTTAGAATAAGCACAAACACACAGGAAGATTTGGGGGTTTTTAATTTTTGAAATGGAGTGGTTGATGTGACTGGGTCATTAGGAATATTTAATATCAGTATCAAAGTAGTGCTGTCTACCTATGATTCACATCAAACTATTCAGTTCACCTGTATCTAATGAGAATGAGCTGCCATCAGTACATGACAGAAGCTCTTTTGCTTAGTTTACAGTGTTTTGCAGAGTCAAAGCTATGAATCTGCAATTTTCCCCAAAAATCAGCCTCCCTCCACCACTTTGGACCCTCAACACAGCCAGGAACCTTGCACAAGGTCTCATCAGTGCCTTAGAGTTGCACACTTCATTGTCAGAGGCCTTTGGAGACTTTTAAAACATGGTATGCACAGGAATCTCTACTTCTGGGACTTGAATACAGAGACATCAGAGCAGGATGAGACTCTTGTTTCTGACAGAGACTTAGGGCATGGTCTGTGGACTGGATAAGGATGGTTCTGTTAATCTGGGCCCAAAGGTGTTTTCATTACCCTCCTAACATGCAGATCAGATAATGCTTTTTTTTAGCATCACTCAGGAGCACCACATAACCCTATCAGGAAGGAAAGAAAGAAGTGCTATTTCCACTTTAAGCCAGTATGAAATCTTCATTTCTAAGATCAAATGTTCAAAAGCATGATTTCTGCTGCAGAAATCAGGAATTAAACTTTAAATCACAAACAATTATATAACACGGAGAAGTATGAAAGGGATAGTGTTTTATTTCAAGATTTTTAGTATGAGAAATAAAACTTTCTAACTCTTTAGGCAAATTCCAAAAGTTAAGGAGTTCCTTATTTAGCTAAAACAGTGAAGATATGCAATCATCTGACACAAAAAATAGGCCTTTTTGGAAAAAAACAGATACAGTTTGTCAGGGGAGGGGAGAGGGGCAATTTTACTGAAGAAATTTGGTGGGAGGATGCAATTCTTCCATTCTCCCAGTCACTCAGGTCAAACCTGGAGACTGAAATGTGAACATAGATCAATTTAAATCATGGCTTCAGGCTCTGGGATTTTGGCCTGCTCTCTGCCTAATGTTAATATCAAAGCATGAAGAGTTTTATGCACAGAGCAATCATTTTTTCCTCAGCTAACTCCCTTTTCTCTGACTGCAGCTAGAAACATTACTGAGATGTGACAAAGCCAGGTGGAGAGCTGGCCAACCCTGGACCCTTGCCTTGTCTTCTCCTCACCACCACGGCTGACTACCTCTGCCAAAAGGCCAGAACTGGCAGCTCCATAATCACCTCCAAGAAGACCCTTCTCAGAATAGCCTGGGTTGATTTCTTGAGCAGTTAACAAGCAGTTGAGTTGGTGGGTTGGAAAGGGAATGGAGGGAACAGAGCCGAACAGCTGGAGTATAATAACTTTTTAAGGGGATGGTTGCCACTGGAACAGCACATCTGATCACAGATTTGTTGCCAAGCATCTGTTTTCTTCCTACCTCCTGATGTGGTCCAACTTCTTTGTTTTGACTCTGTTCCCTCCCTCATTTTCTGAGATTGTGTTTTTCAAATCCTTATGCATCCTCCTGGTTACAGAAAGGGCTCAGCAATCCACAGACCCTGATAGTGTATTTGAGAGTTGCCCCCCATCCCCTTGTGTGTTGTTTTGCCTAACAATGTCATGCCAAACAGGCTTAATCAAGCTCCCAAAACTAGTCAGATCTCCAGGGAGTCCAAATTTGTATATTTTCTTAGGCAAAGTAATATCACACAGAGTATTGAATGACAGTTAAAAACCACATCTGGATCTTGCTCTATTATAATACATCCATAGCCCTAAGGGAAGCAGTGTGGTTTAGTGATTCATGAAACCTGGGTTTTATTCCCAGCTCCTCTACTGCCTCCTTGGGTGACCTTAACTAAGTTATTTGACTGCCCTGTTTTTTGATATTGCCATCTGTGAAAATGGGTGCCCAAAGCCCTCTGATAGTCTCTTAAGGCAAGAGCCAAACATTACTGCTCTGCCTTACAAGACACTTCCATGTGGCATTTGATGCAGGTAGATGGTGTGCCCCACATCTTCCCTCCACAGATGAGTGCACCTCTTCAGACTCCATGAGACTCCCTGACATCTTTCTGTCACCACTGCAACCAGCACAGTCAGCGAGGTGACCCTGTTCCTGCTGCATGAGACCCATGAGCAGGAGGCATACCAGAGCACAGAGCAGCATCTGGCATTGTGCCATTCAGCTTGTCCTGCTAGGAAACACCATTTTCAGTAGCAGCCCTATCATTTCTCCTGCTGTGATAGGCATGTAGTTAATGACCTGCCTTGGTAGTTTACATATGTCAGCAGGGAGAGAAACAGGTTGAAGGTCCCAAACACTCTTTCGTCCTGCACAAAAAACCTTGGGAAAAAAAGTAGAGTGCCTGTGACCGGAACAATGGTGTCCTGCAGAGAGGAGGTGAACACACACAGCCCCTTCACAGGAACTTCACAGGACAGTGCAGTCATTCTCCTCTTGAGTGTTCCATGGATCATCCAGTTGAGTTTTACTGAGACACGAACAGTTAAGCTCCCAAAGAGCACAAAGTGACAAGCCCTTCTTTTCCTTTGAGAAATATTCCCATATTCCACAGGTTACAATCCTCTAGATAAAAACCTTGAGCTGAATGTTATCACGGCTGAGGTTCCCCACTGCAGCAACATACAAGATACTTTTTTGGTTTACGACCCACTCCAATAAAGAAAGAAAAAAAAAAAAAAGCATGCAGCTAAATAAAGTGAAGGTTCACAGCTCTGACAAAGCCTTTCAGTGGGAATCTGGGACGCTTTTCAAGTGTTACCGACTGCTTTATTTTCCCATGGCTCTTTCCAAGATAATAATTGCTCCGCAGATGTTTCCCTCAGGACAGTGAGATGTTCAGGTACTGGGGTAAAAGCTGAGGCTTTGGGCTATCATTCACAAGGCTACTGTTACCTGCTATGTTCTTGCAGAGTGCAGCCTTTTCCCATCACAGAATTTCTTAGGCGTCTAGTTTATCAGAAACACTGTGAATTTGAGCCCTCTGGCTAATTGTGCCTGATTTATGTGAATGACGCGTTTGTGTCTGCATGCAATATGAATAAGAAAAGGAAAGGTGCTTTATTTCTGCCACACACGATAACTTGCACATGCCGAAAAGCACAACTCTAAAATATGTTACTCAGCACTTTGGGAAGACATCTGAGAAGATTTGAGCTTCCGACTTTTGACACATTACCAGCTTTTTTACAAGTCCCGTGAACCAAAAATGCAATGTTTTGTGTTTAGTTTTCCACTGTACATGTGCTTTTCTCTGTCCTTAAACTGGCAGAAGCAATGTGGACTCTTCCTGAGGACGGAGTACCACCTTAGGAAGAAGAGACTTTGCTCAACACCCCCAGTGTCACAGCAAGGTGGTAGTTATCTTCCTTTACAGTAACACTGACATCTCTGCCTCCTTCATTTAAAAATAGGGTCCATCAAGCAAATGACTCGAGCCTTGAGAACAAGTGTCCCTTCATGTGATAATTTGAGCTCTGTAAAAGTCAACCCTGGGAGCACTCACTGAGTCACATATTGTGGACATTGTTTATCACTGCTTGTGATGGGTATGGTCCTACAAACTCAGGTGACAGGAGCGGTTCATATTTGTGGAGCCAATACTGGGCATTGGGCTGCTAGGTTTTGTCTTAGTGGCCACCTAGGGAAGATGTTGGAGGTGCTCAGCACAGTCCTGCTAAGAGATGGGGTATGGGCTAAATCACCCTCCAGGGAGCAGGGATGGCAGGTTTTGGTACCAAGTCAAACCCAAAAGCAGGTGAGTCACACTCAAGTGGGTTGGACATAAGCCTAAAGAGAATTGAAAGAAGAGCTCTTTCGTAGCACATTTATATCCCACGAGACAGAAAAATCAACCACTTAAAGGAACTGATGGCACAAGGCTATTTCCTTCTTGCTTCCAAGTCTTCTTACAAAACACTGGCTTTAATTTGAAAAGACCTGGCCCAGAGATGCAAATTATCAGAATCCCTCTGTAGAAGCAGAAGGGGAGACTTCGCATCACCCATCCTCTCCAGAAAGGACGGCTCATCAAGACCTCACCAGAAGGTCATTCTGATCATCAAGAACTCTTCCCAAATGGTAGCTTTTATGCAGGACCTATGAATTTACAAGGAACAGCTTGTTCTCTTTCCTCTGCCCACTGTAGGTCCAGCCAGCCTGTATGTCACACACACTTCCAGACACAACAGAGGTTCTCTTTTCTCTGCTAGCACAGAGGAGAGAAGAGAGTGAGAAACCCTGAATGCAGCTGCAGAACTTGGCTGTGACTTGGTTGGGCAGAATGTTGAGCAGTATGGAGGTCTTGACAGGCAGGGATTTGTACAGAGTTAAAAGAAAATTGTACGCTGCCTTACACTGCTCCTTTAAACTGGTGTTTCTTTGCTTTTCTCCCACATGCAATGGAGGGATATTTTCTGCCTACTCACAATCACACACATACACACACACACACATGCACGCACATAAACCATCCTGGAAAAGAAGCCAGATATATCACCTGGGATCCTATCCAACAGCATCCTAGAAATAGAAAGCCAACAAGAGAAAACACTTGGTCACCGCCAGATTCCAGTACCTCTGTCTCAGCTGAGACCTTTGGAGCCAAAACAGTCACTGTCATGGCAGGACATTGGATTTCATCAAATCTGAGTTCATTGCAAAGAGCCCTGCTTGGCAAAGGCAGTCAGCCCCATACCCCATCTGAGAGGGTGATCTTTGATGTGCAAAGTTTCCTGAGGTGGTGCCAAAAGCCTGTACCATTGCCTGGTTTTGACTGAGCGGCAATGTTCTTGTGTCATAGAAACTAGCAGTAACTGCTTTTCATGCAAGCCCCTGTTCCCAGAAGCTCAGGACTGTGCTGAGTATCATTGGTTATAGCCTGAGTATACACAGAGAGTGGACATATCTGGGTTTGGCACCAGTCCTTTTCTAGTGGACAAACAGGCCACAGAATCTAGTAGATCTACCTTTGTCCCTCAGTGCACTGAGATACAACTTGCAGTAGCAGTTTGAGGGATCTCTTTAAACCTCAGCACAGATTCATATTCCTGGAGAAACTGCCCAAATTCACCATGTTGGACTAAATGCCCAGTGGCATCTATTTTATGAACAAACATAAAGCCCTCCTTCCTTCCCTTTGCACAATCTTGCAGGATGGGGAGAAGGCAAAGGGAACACTTTCCCCTGAACAATCCGCTAATTAATTATCACATGCCTGGGTGTAATGCTTTCAGTAAAGCCTTGTCTGTGTGCTAATTAGTATCATTAGCTGGTGCCCCAAGGAACAAGCTTTGATTACCCTTCTCTTACTGATTATACAGGAACAGCCAGGCAAATGCTTTCACAGGTCAAAATTATCTCAGTTCTTCTTAAAACCCATCTACAGCCCTTAGCTCTCTGACCTGCTGTGCTGATGAGTCACCATGCATTGACTGAAAATGATCCTTCTTGCTAGCTAACACCTGCCATCAGGTGACCTGGCATGCAGGCATAGAAAAATTACAGCTTTTTATGATGTTAAGCTATTTTTGTAGACTCACATATTGGTTAGTAGTAGATGCAGTCTAATGGAGGAGGCAAATTTACCTGGGTCATCTTCTACAGAGGCAGTTCCCTATCCCAGGTTCTTCACTGACCCCTAATCGGATTGTGTAGGAAGAATTTAACTTCCTGCATGGATTCATCTATATTATTATTCTAGTTTCTGTGGGCATGTTTCATCTGAACCCCTTAGATCTCCCTTCCAACAGCCAACATAACCCTGGACTCAAGGTTCTCCAGACTCAGTGGAGGGAAGAGAAAGAACATGGCATCTTCTGCAAAGCATCCCATAATCTCTCAGCTCTTTCCTCTGTGCTGTGATGTATCCCAGTGGATCTGCCCCTTACACTTTTCCCCTGCATTATTAAGGGTAAAAGGCACAAAAACCTGTTGACTGCACGCAGAGTTTTCCTGTGATGTGACTTGTACTAGCAGAAGTCACACTTCATACCCATGAGCTCAAACATTATGTGAAAGCAAATATTTATCTGTAAGAATGATGACACTGGTGCTTTATATGATCACTCTACTTCAGACTGGAGCTTGGTGCTTGTGAAAACAAGTATAATTAGCTGTGTCACTCAGCTCAAGATAAAACTTGATAAAACCCACTTTCAAATAAGTTGTCAATCAAATAAATGCAAAATAGCAGCAAGCCATCCTTTCTTCATAGTTAGTTTAATAGCATGAAATAATAACTACAAATCACTTAGTTCAAGGGAACACTTCTGTAATAATTAAGGACACAACCAGTCAAGAGCAACACTTTCACTTCTCTGTGGGCAGCCGCCTTTTGTGCTGCATCACAGAGGGTGGTGGAGTGAGGAAAAAGGACTTGCAAGCACAAGAACAATGTCATAGAAAGAAAGAGAAGGAGATGGGAAAGGGTCAAGGTCAAGGGCACAACACTGTCTCAGTTCTGACAGAGAAATGTGAAAGGGGATGTGGTCAGCTTGGTGCCCTTTTGACTGCAAGATAGAACTAAAATAACTTATAGTGAATGCAAAAGAAAATTAAGTGCAAGTAGGCATGTTTTCAGTTCTCTGAGATAAGGTCCACCATATGCATCTACAGTGTCTGATACAAGAATAGGAAGGACTCTGTAAAATCCTAGAAGTGCTTTTCAACCCACAGGATCAGGAACGTTGTCCAAGGAGCTGAAAAAACAATAAGTCAGTATATTGCCAAACTGCGCAAAATGGCTGACTCATGCAATTATCAGAGCCACTATCACCAAGCAGAACAATATGCCTGAATTGAAAAAGAATGTTAGAAAGACATGGGAAGGCTCAACTGAACCAGTCACATGCCAGTTTCAAAATCAGGGCTGGAAGGAAGCCGGGAATACATTGTACAAGACAAAAATTTACAGATCTCCTCATGCATCTTCCTGTCAAGCTGAGCGGGCATCCAGAGCAAAGGCCCAGCTGCCTGTGGAGAGAGGAGCTCTTCAGGCAAGCTGACCTGCAACCCTATGCAGTCTAACATGCAGATGAGGTACAGGCTGGAATGTGGTCTTATGGAGTTTTTCAAGAGTAGAAGCCAGGATCCAGGACTGATGAAACTGCCTGGCTCTTTTGCAGCACCCAGCACAACATGAAACGACGAAGAATCTCAGCCAGCAGTCAGCAGGCAATGAAAGCCCATTTCACAGGCTCTATGTTCATATTTTATCCAGGAATGGCTTTCAGGTAATGTTCCACCAGAATATTGCTACTGTCAGGCACCAGATGAATTTCCTACACTTAATAAACTAAATTACACTAAATTTAATGTTAAAATTGTTGACAACTATCACAGAAACAAGCAAACTCCAACAAAAATGTTAGGTCAGTCATTCTTATGTTTCTTCTGTGGCCTTGATAGTATCCACAACCACTAATCTTAATGCATACTTCAATAATACACACCTATACCCATCTATGCTACTAGTCCAAGCACTGTTACAGCCTGAACAAAGGTATCACAGGGAAAAAGGAGTCTCTGACTGAGAATCAAAGTCTCAACCTTGAACTACTCCACAGATGCCCAGTCAGGATCCAGTTAGTTCCTCAAAATATATCATGTGTCCAAGGAGGAAGAAACATCAGTGGGAAACATAAATCCTTGTTTGTGCAACAGGCTGACTAGTGGCCACGGACTGCACTGCTTCCAAACACTAAGAACCATGTGAGAGCAGAAGCTACAAGCTCATTAGAAAGAACTGAAAGGGAGATTCCCTGTGCAGTCCCTGTTGCTTGTGCTCGCTCTTATTCAACCACTTCTCGGCATTTTTGAGAACAGAGTTCACCCATCAGAGAACAGATTCATGGGTTCACAAGACAGATGTTCATTAAATCTCCAGCCCACCTGTGTAGTGTTCAGATGGGCAGAGGAGCCTCCCAAATGCTGCTTCTTATTAGCCCATGAGTTTTGTTACAGAATCACAGAACATTCTGAGCTGGAAGGGACCCACATGGATCATCAAGGCTCTCTAGTTCTGTAGACTTTAAAAGGATTGGTAGTATATTAACTATATGGACAAAGCATATCATATAAGATACATTTTGCTATGTCTTATAAACAAGACAATAAGTCTGTTAAAATGGATTGCGGTATAAATAGGAAGGAAGGTGCAATGCTAAAGGATAAGGAGTGAAGAGCTCTTTACTCCTTGAATTTGCTTATTGTGGAAGGATGGATATCACAATCAGCAACGACTTGTTCCTCTTCCTTCCTGTTCTGGAAGAAAAATTATCCATTGCACGTGACCAAATCTGGTTCTCTTTAGCTGAAAACTTTCTGAGGTCCTGGAGCAGAGCAGGGCAATATTTCATGGTTTCCCAACAAAATAGCAAGCCTTGTCATCACCTGTCCTGACTTACTTGGTCATGCTGCCTGTCCAGTTTCTGAACAAAAGCTGATTTGTCTGTGATGCAGCTATTTTTAAGAACAAGTACCAACCGATTCCTCACAAAGCCTTCATTATTTAATTCTGCAGTGAGGGCTTTGCAAACGTGAAAATGCTTTTATATGTTGCACATAGCCGTGTGCCTGTATATTTTGCTTTTTTTGTTTGCAGAGCAAAAGTTGGAACAAAGATAGCAGGACTAAACCAAAGCCCCTTTTCTTTGCTGATAATCCTCTTGGACCCAGTCCAATTCTGTGTCATTGAGTAACTCTTTCCTCTCTTGCAGAGTTTGCATCTATTGCCTTGCACTCATTTTATTGAAACACTGCATACTCTGTAACTAGCTGATCTGTACACAGACACCTTGGCTGGCATCACCACCACCTTTTCCTATATTTAGGGCTTTTCTTAAATAATGGGAGTCAAACACTTCATAAACCAGTTCAAGTTGCACAGAGCTATAAGCTTCTAGGCCAGTGAACTTCTGCTGTAAAGGGAGAATCAGCACTTGCCATTTAAATACTAAATAATGGTGTTTCTAGGGCAACTAGGAAAGGGCATTTTTATCTTTGGTGTTTTAAAGGAATAAGTGGCTTTAGGAAGTTTATTCTATAGAAGACATCTTGTGGCCTCACATTTTTTCCTTGACTTGGATCAGACAAAAAATTATTTCCTATCAAAGAAAATTCTGAGGTATGGGTCTCAAGTATCTTTTCAGGGTAGTTAAAGTATTCCACTTCTAAGGAAAAAAATTGGTCTTATTTTCTGTACTTTTGATAGTCATCTTATAATGTTTATTATAAAAATAAAAGGTTTTGTTTTTAAATGGACATCTAAAAATTTATTTTCTAACCAGAAAATGTAAGCTTTGTCAAAAACTTATCTTGAAATAGATATTAAGTAAAATCCATGTGTCTGGAGTTTTTCCTCTTTCCATACATTGTTATTTTATGAGAGAAAATATGTTTCCTTGGGAAATTTCCAAAACACTTTTATTCACAATGTTGTCTGTTTGTGGAGCTTCTGAATACTAGTCTCCTGAAATCAGGAGACAGGTCCTTAAAAGAAGGACAACAACAAATTATTGTGCATTTCATGTCTACAAAACCAGTCCACCCAGTAGCCACAATCTGATTTACTCATGTCCTTTGTAATTTTTAAACATGAGCTTATGCTGGGTTGCATGGCAGGCAAATGAGAGCAGTGGATTTCTTGTGCAGACTCAGAAAGTCTCCCACTGGCTCATCTGGACAATGTGGAGTCGATAACCATGCAAGCAAGGTATTCCATATATTTTACTACCTGTGGTTTCCTCCTAAATCCTTTTTGCTCTATGGCAATTCTTGTGTTTAAGTTTCTTCATATAATGATAGAAGCATTAAACAGGGTCATACAAATCCCAGACAGGTGTATTTACACAAGCTGAGTCACAGCTCTGGCTGTAGCATGGACTTAACTCCCAAAGGATTCATCTCTGAGTGACTTCCTGAGACCATAGGGGCTTCAGCAGAGCAAGGACCTTATGGTGAAGGATCAATCTAGTAAACCAGCAAGACGATCAGCACTGCAAGATGACCAGCACCAGCTGTCAAACATGGCTATGATATTTCCTCTACCAGCCAGCAAGCCCTGCAGGACCGCAGAATTTAGTGGTGGCCCTGTTCCACAAAGGGTAGATTAGCTGCCAGCACCAGCCCTTGAGGAATCACAGCTGGCTCCTGAGCTAGCTCTCCTCTCAAAAACCTAGACGCTTCATGCTGAAGCTTGCCAACTGGAGAGAAACTTAAGAGCCAGACTTATGTCTCAAAAGGAATAAAAAAACCCTCCTGATTAGGTCACTCCCCCTCACCTGTGCTGAACAGATCAGGATCTGTAGGTCCTCCTGTGTTTCAGGGAAGCCAAGTTTTTGTTGAGTTTTTTTTTTTAAGAACATGCACCAACCAATTGCTCACAAAGCATCCTTTCTTTAGTTCTACATCAGGGGCTTTGCAGAAATGAAAATGCTTTTATATTTAGCACAAAGCCAAGAACCCATATATACCTCCCTTTGTATTCAGAGGGAAACTTGGAAGAAAGAGAATAGGAGTAAATCAAAGCCTTTTTTTCCCTTTTTTTTTT
>VXAU01005247.1:2588005-2631254 GCA_013399695.1 Formicarius rufipectus
TCTTTTTTTTTTTTTTTTTTTTTTTTTAACCAGCAACCTTGGGTCTGACACAGGCTCTTGTTTCTGTGCTCTCTGGACGGCCATGAAAAGCTGTAGGGTTACATGTGCATTTTTCATGGTTCAACTGGTTTTGATGGTTGAGCTCTAAGTGCAATAGCAATGTGAGGAAGGATCATGCAGAGAGCAAGAGAAAGTCCCTCCTAACATACCAACCTGCTGTTCTTCCCTGGGGACTGCTGCTATACTGGAAAAAAATTATACCAAGAATGAATGGAGGGGTAATGGTTTAAAGACCAGATGGTGTCTGTCTTGCAAGTGGAATGACAAAGTCTACATGGAATCATGGGATAATCTAAATGACAAATGTCCACTGATGCAGCTATGTAAACACCACAGGAAATGTGTTAAGAGATAGCACTGCCCAACGTATAAATTTTAAAACATTGCCACTTTTAATTCAAAAAAGGTTATAGAGACCATGAATCTAAGAAGCAGAGGGACAGTTCTAGCCCTGACCCATGGTGCGTCACTGGTCACAGCAGGGAGAAATAAAATCCCTGCAACATGGGAGAGTGCTATGTTGAATCTGGAGCTTCTCTTTCTCTCCCTAGAAAAAGAGATTCTTAACTGAGAACTCGTGTGTCTCACAGAGGATTTGCTGCAGACCCTGCCACCATGCCCGTTCAATGACTCATTTGAAAACAACCATTTTCCGAGAGTCTTTGTTTATGGATATTTGAGCAAATAAATGTCAGCTCCTCCTCTCTGGTTATTAATGATGCAGTTGCTTGGCTTTGTCTGCACAAATTCTGCATCCTTATCTGGTGCCTCATCTCAGACACAAACTGAATGACCGAGATAAGCCATGTGCATGTCCTGTACTTCAGCATCATCAGCAATAGCTAATCTCCTCTGGGATCACCAACTGAGCTTTACCTGCAGGGAATCCATGGGGGTGGATATTATAACAAGAACTGTCGTCTCTTTGTGTCCAGATACCTTCTCCTGAAACTCAGAGAAGGGGGGTTTTCTTAGACAGCCCTGTCTAAGAAAAACAAGATTAAGGGAGTGGTCTGGACAACCCACCAGGCAGTCAGTTCAAGGAATTAGGGATCTTCTGGGTCTCCTTTTCCCTCACAACATAGTTTTCATATGGGTTGGGGTAACGATCACTGAAGATTTTGTACACAAAGACTATAACAAAGCAGGTTGTATAACATTTTTTTAATAGAAAAATGCCAATTCATCTCAAATTAGACTGTTGAAAAGAAAACATTAATGCTGCCAAATTTTGTTTGAAAGTCATAACTGCCAAAACTATATGTTCTAGGTTTTCTTTTTATTTAAAATGCATTTTCATTTTAAACTAAAAACTGTAGAACAATTTAATTTAAAGGTTAAAATGTAAACATAGCTTTTTAAAAAACTGATTTATTGATGTAACTGGTTTTAGTTTCTCCATCTAAAGGAATTTTTCATTTCACATTATTTTTGACAATTTAATAGAAGAAAATTTTTAAAAATCTTTAAAAAGTCATTAAGAAAAGAGTTTCTTTCATAGTCATGTATTTGTCTAATAAAGGCAAAAGAACAGTTTTGACTTTGTCTCGTAAGCGGAATGACAGTGATGGAAAATAGACTATAGTAACACTGTATCTATTAATACTGTCTCTGTCTCATTTTCAGCCAATTTAATTTTTTTTAAAAGCATGACTGATGTCTGTAATAACCTAATCTTTAATTTTATTCATACAGTTGTACAAACAATTGTACAAAATTGTCACAAAAAGTGACAATTGTCACTTTCCAATTTTCAGTGATTCATCTGACTTAAAATGCAGCTCCATGTGCATGTGTGGTATAGTAGGTAAAGCCAAAAGACCTGTACCAGTCACCATCCTTTCTCTCCCCTTCACCTTTTACCTCTTATGATTTGGAATTCAGCCACTCATTCTTCTAGTTCTTTCTGCACTTGCAGTTCCTGTAGCAAAGAAATGGGCATGAAAATTATTTCATTGTTTTGGAGCCAGAGACCTGGGTTGTTGTTTTTTCCTGGTTCTCAAGCTATGACACTACAGCATCAACATTGATTGGTCCCAAAATGCACATGAAACTTCCTGTAGTCCCTGTTTCCAGACAGAACTAAGGACTGTCTTTAGGCTGAGATATTCCTATAGATTTATTGCCAAATTGTCTGTGTCTCACAGTCCTCCCTCTATTTATTTTCCCAGTATCACTAGGAAAACACTTGTTTGCTAAGAATCTGACGGATTAAGGTTCTTCCCAAGCCCAGTTCTTTCTTAGGTACCTGACATTTATTCAAGTGGAAAAATCCCACTGATTTCCATGAAAGCAAAGCTGTTAAGTACACTGGGGACAACAGATACTGGCTCATAATTATGGCAGCTTAGCAAATTACTACTGCTTCCTCTGAGGTTTAAAGTGACCCTTTTCACCTCATGGTGAAGACCAGGTCAAACACTTTTGGGTGCATCAAGTGACAGGCAATGATTCCATTCCCTTAGGACATATGAAAGTTTAACAACCTTTTTAATGGAAGGGATATGTAATCATTCAGGAGAAAAAAATAATTTATAGGCCTGCTTGTGTAGTTTTACTATTTTGTTTTTCATCACAGCTCATTAGAAATCAGGCAGGACTTCATGTTCGGCCTTTTTTTTTTTTTTTCCCTCCTCTTTTGCTTATTGGCTTACATGTATGGGACTGCACATGTTAGCTGGGGAACAGGGTATTCATTTGGGTTTCAATTCCCAGTCATTTTGGAGACACCTTTTTATGAATCAGTCTTCACTCTTCTAAGTGACTTATCCAGGATCCCATACCAGCAGGACCCTCATCTGCATCATATTCTGATAGAGGCTATACCAACATCATCAGGACTAAAAAAATCTTTCCTGTTATTGCTCTGATGATTTTCATGCTGGCTTCCCAACAGCTCAAAAACTATGAGCACTTCAATAATAATTTGTGATAACAGGTAAAAACATTTGCATAAAGGGAATTCAACTGTTGCAAAAACCTTGGGAAAGGTGACAGTAGCCAAGACTGCCTCCGAGCCGTTGAGAGTTTCCCCTTTGGGCTAGCAGCTCACAATTCTCAATCACATTGCTCTTTAGATTGAGGTTAGTTACTGAAAGGCTTATGGGTCCCAGATGCCTCTCTGTCCCGCAGCTAGAACAGCAATACCCTTTGGCAAATGTACAGAACGATCCACTGTGGGTAGTAACTCCAAAGTTTACATGAGGCAGACAAATCTGCGTGATTTAATTAGCTAGTTCTTGCTCACAGTTTCAGTGTAGACACAAAATGAGATAAACCCAATGTGTTTTGTTTTAGTCAGTGATAGGAATTTAATTCTGTTATTCTGTTATCTACAAAGGCAGATGATTAGATAGATAGATAGATAGATAGATAGATAGATAGATAGATAGATAGATAGATAGATAGATAGATAGATAATAGATAGACAGACAGATGGAACAGCCTGAAGCTATTCTAGTGATAAATCTATTTATTTTACTGTATTTATATGGGATAATCTTCTTGGCTGAAAAAATGCCCTCAAAAAAAGTCCCTGCGGCGTCAGTTTGCACAAACAAAGACAAAGCAGCAACAAACAAATAACTCCATCTTGCATGCTACATGGGACATGAAACACATGGCAGGCACTTTGCCCCTGGAATGTCTCCAGAAAAATTTTTACCAGAGGCAGTTTTGAAGGTGATGTTCCATTCTTGTTAGGGGATCCACACACACATGCCTTCGTTCTGAGGTGAGAAGAAATATGTTTGCTAAGTTGCACCACAAAACAGCAAAGAAGTTGCTGTAAAATCAGTTCTGGAGTCATGCTTGGATTAATTTATTTGCTAAATCTGGGTAACCACTTATTTTTTTTAAGAGCATGTTTATTCAGATGGGAATAGATATAGAGGGTAGAAAAATTCTAAGCTCCCTTTCTGGGGAATCTGCTTCAGTGTGTTTACACAGAACAGCCTTTGTGGGATGAAAAAAGTTTTGGAAATAGTGCCAACAAAAGATTAGGGGCAAAGGAAGGGTCACACTTTCCTGAATCATCCTTCATCATCAGAGACAAGATACTGATAGAGCTGAGCCTTGGCAAGTTCTTGTCTGACCTCTAATACTCCTGTCACAAGAGTATTTTAAGTTTCTGGACAAAGATATGTTCTCTAGGTTTTGCCCTCTCTCTGTTATCCAGTAGGACCTGAAACAAGATAGTCAGCAGGGAGACACTGACTTGAAACGGAGGGAGCAGCCAACTGCCTACGTCATTTTAGACCCTCCAAGGTAACCTCAGCATCCTCATGACCTGCCTGATATGCCCCACTCCCCTCATACTGCATGTCCAGCAGATGCCAGGTGGGACACTCTACTGGTCCTAAAATGTCACTGCTTTTTTTTTTTGTTTAGGCAGCATAGTCCCACACACGTTGAGGGTGCTGTGTTGTCACCACTAGAGACACAGCTACATGGAAATCAAGGGTGCTTCCAGTGCAATCACCTAGTCATTCTCTGGTCTTTGTAGTGTTATATCATTTGCCAACTCATCATCTGTATCAAGAAAACAATGGGAGCATCTACTCCCCCCCAGTTTCAAGCAGTGCCAATGGAGATGTCTATGTTCGGTGTGAATTCTGTGGTCCCAAGACAATGAATTACCACAAATCCACTGCATCCAAAGTCCTTTGTCAAGCTGGGTCCCAATAAAACTTTTCACACACAGCCTGAGTGAGGCAGGACCAGTTCTGACGAGATAGGACCAGGGCAGGGCTCTGCTTACAGGCAACCATGTACAAACACTGTGCCAGAAGAACAACACCCATCCAAAGACAGGGGCAGTTTGATGGAGACCACCTTCCCATTTCATAGAACAGATTCATATAATGGTGTAGTTTGGAAAGGATCTTAAAGTTCATATAGTTCCAGCCCCTTTGCCATGGACCTGGATACCTTCCATTACATCAGGTAGCTCAACATGGCCTTGAACACATTCAGGAATGGGGCATCCATAGCTTCTCTGGGCAACCTATTTCAGTGCCTTACCACCCTCATGATAAGTATTTTCTTCCTCATATCCAATCTACATCTATCCCTTTTCAGTTTAAAGCCACTTCCCTTTGTTCTGTCACTACATGCCCTTGTAAAAAGTCCCCATCCAGCTCTCTTGTAGACCCTTCAGGTACTGTAAGGTGCTATAAGTTCTCCCTGAAGCCTTCTCATCTCCAGGCTGAGCAACCCCATTTTTCTCAGATTACTTTCATAGTAGAGGTTCTCCAGCCCTTGCATCACTCTTGGCTTACTCTGGACTTGCTCTAGCAGGTTTACATCCTTTTTATGTTGGGGGCTTAGGGCTGGATGTGGTACTCCAAGTGGGGTCTCACTAGGGTGAAGGAGAGGGACAGACTCACCTTGCTCGACCTGCTGGTCACACATATTTTGATGCAGTCCAGGACACAGTTGGCTTTTCTGGGCTGTTAGCTCACATTGCCAGGTCATGTTGAGATTGTCATCACCCAGCACTCCAAGTCCTTCTTCTCTCCTTCTCTCAATCCATTCTCCACCCAGCCTTCATTTGTGCTTGGGATTGCTCAGACCCAAATACAGGACCTTGCACTTGGCCTTGTTGAAATTCATGAGGGTCACACAGGCCCACCTCTCAAGCCTGCCAAGGTCCCTCTGGATGGCATCACTTCCCTCCAGCGTGTCAACCACACCACACATCTCAGTGTTATCAGCAAACCTGCAGAGTACACCGATCCCACTGTCCATGTATCATATTTCACTACTTTCCCACAGGCACAGGTTCAGAGCTGTCCAGTCCCAAGAGGCAAGAATGAGTACTTTGGGCCACCTGACCTTCAATGGAATCAACTAATTAATCTATCTTACCATGCCAATAAACTTTAATCACATTCTTCATCATCTTGTTTAAACACAAGCTTGGTAAAGTCCATCTGCCTTTTAACACATTGTTCATTTTACTCCTTTTCTCATTAAAATTCCTGCTTGGTACTCATACACCAGCAGTCAGTGTCATTGTCAGATGTGTCATTTAAGTCACAATAAATTATGATTAGTGTCAATGTTGTTTGGAAATAAGGCTATTAATAGAGAGCTCCAGTGGAAACACAGAGAAGCAGCCAAGCAAAGGGTGATGAGTGAGACAGCATTACCCCCACTTTGCCAAAAGGGACTCCTATTCTGTCACCCATGATGGTCAGCAGTTCTGAAATCCTGCCAAACAGAATGTCCCATCTGCCCCATAAGAGTAAACTCCTCTGCTGGCCCATAGTGAGTTGAGCCAACCAAAAGAGATACACTGTGTCACAGGGAAAGATAAAAAATGGACATTAAGTCTGAGCTGGAAGTGATGGTTCACAGCAGCAAGGCAATGCTGTACCAAACTGCCTGTATTAGGAGATGGCTCAGAGGGATATTTCAACATCTCATGGCAAATGAAACCTTCTCTCATTCCCATGTGGGAGTGCTCACTCTCCCATGCACTTCAGTGTTTTAGTGATGAGTCAAGGGAGGTTGATGGATGGGTGTTTGAATCAGCTGGGTACCACACACTGACTAGCAAAGCATGTGGAGACCAAGTGTTTATTTTTCATGTTCAGCAGCATAAATTCTGAGTACCCATCCCTTCCCCACAGGGGAGCAGTCTGGTTCTCAAAGTACATTGCCACACTCCATACCACCTTTCCCTCTGCCAAGATTGCTGTATTGCCATCTAGCCCATGAAGCTGGCTGATAGCCCTTGTATAAAGGTCTGGAGGGTCTTTGTGGACAGAGGCCAAGCTGCTGGCTGTGAAGATACAGCAGAGAAGGAGGGAGAGTCTCTCAGCAGTCTCAGTGAGCACCCAGGATGCTCACAGATTGGAAAGTAAAGCTTTGCCTCTGGATTTTTGGATGTTGCTGCTGCATTTGCCATCAGACACTCGGCTCAAGAGAGTAAATCCAAAGGATTAAGATTGCCCAGAAATACAGTATCTTTCCTTCTCTTTCCCTTGTGTCATCACTAATACAACGGAGATGCTCCCAAACCAAGCACCTATCATGCTCATTGTCCTTTGCTGGGTGAATTAGAGTCCCTGTATTATAAGACATTACCAGAACACCTGGACTGTTTCAGACTTTTGTGCCTTTCCTTCCCAAAACATTGTGTTTTCAAATTGCCTGCATCTCAGAGAGTGACTCAAGAGAGACAGCCCTAAGGCGTTCCCTTCAGAAGGTGTTTGCTTTACACCTATGGAAACATATAGGAGAAGACCACACAATATCTCATCTGCAGTCATGAGCCTTACTGGGGTGGCTGGGGATAGGTATGATTAGGGCAGTTGTAAATAAATCTCCAGTCTTCACTAAGCATATGTCAGGTAATGTGTGTGCGTGTTTTGGCAGGGGGAAAGAAGTACAGAGGGACAGTCTCACAGCTACAGGTAGCAACCGAGGTGTTTCACATCTTGCTGTTCCCCCCCCATCTATCACTCTAAATAGTTTGGCTTGCTTGCACCTCCTTCTCTTTTCTGCTTTTGAAGACTCTACAACTCACATGAGAATATGCAATCCTAATTGGCACTGTCACTTCCAGCTGACAGATCTCCCATAAAACACACCCATCAATAAAAAATGTAAACCCATTTCCATCCCCCACAACAAAATTCAATTAAAGTAAGACAAGGAAGACTCCCGTGGATGGCTCTAGGCAGACTGCAATTTGCTGGATTTATGAAAAAATGTTGTAATTTTGCCAATACTTTGATGAGGACCACTTTGTGCTAACAAAAATGAGGTGGTATTTACTCACTGGAAGACATTAAATCCCACTGAACTAATGGGTGGGTTTTAGGGCTGCACTAGGTGTTTCACCATGAAACGCGGTGTGATTTACCAGCAAACAATCAACTCCTACTCAGTCTCCTGAGCCTTGTGCTTCTGACAAGCACTCCTGACTGTTTTCATTCCCATTTCTGCCAGTGCCACTTGCCACAACATTAGAGGTTCTGCATGCATTTTGTCTCCTCTGCGCAACTTCACTAAGGATTGCTGATGTTTTTGTGGCAAAACCTGCTCAGACCCAGACTGAGGAGAATCAAGGGATGCAAAAGGGACCTGGCCCTTTCAGCCAAAAGCCTCTATCTTTTGGTATGGTGGGCATCTTCAAGGAGTGATTCAGTTTTGAGCTCTGTCCCATGTCCTCAAACCCTCCAACGAGAGCTTTGGGCAGGACATAAGAGAGAACCCAAACTTTTCTCATTACCTCCTGACCTCACAACATTTCAGTCCTCCTCTGCATTCAGCCACAGCACCTCCTCTTCTCCCTCCCTGGCCACAAGCCAGTGGTGTGTGAAGGTGGCAGAGGAGAGGAGCATCAGTCATGCAGTGGCCAGGGGTGTGCAGAGGGGCAGGGAGCAGTCATAGGTGGAGGGGGAGCTGGTTGAGGTAGGTGGGATGATAATACAGCAACTAGCTGGAGCCTTGCCAAGAGAAACCACAACCAGATGTGCTTGTGGTGTTGGAGCAGGACCTTGATGAGATAACTAAAGGGGATCCTTTGATCCTCATCTCTGATGCAGGTGGAGTGAAGGGGCCAGGTTTGCTCAGTGAGAGGTGGGAGGAGGAAAGGCTGGTGGAAGCAAATTTCCCCCTTGCCCTCTGACAGGGGGCTGATATGCAAAGTCATGATCAAGGTATGAAGGGCAAGAAGGGAGGGCATGGGAAGCATCCAAAATCTTTGGATTTGAATTTTGCTATCAGCACCCTTTGCAAGAAGAGATGAGGGCCTGGGTGGTGGCACAAATGGTCCCTGGAGAGGCAGGGCCAGTGAATGGTGCTCTTCAACGCCCAAAGCCAAGGCTTCAGAAGCAACATGGTGATGATTTTGGCAGCACCAAGAGATGCTCCTCCTGCTTCCCCACTGCCTTGCTTCTTGGGTGGCCACTTCCCCAGGGCAAGGAGGGAGTGCAAAGAACTGTATGATAAGGAGAAGAAGGGCAGGTTTGGTGAGGGGCAGGAGAAGACGGTAAGGAGGACTGGGGGGAGGAAATCTGGACTCCAATCCTTGCTGCCATGCCAGCACTGTGCTGCTCCCCAAGTGCCATCTTTCTTACCCCATCCCACCAAGACACATCCCTGCTCCGCTACCATTGCCAGACAGAACCCTGCAGAGCTCAGGGATTGCAGCCACCCCACCAAGGGGTACATGAGTCCTAGTCAAAGATTCAAGCCCACAGGTTTGTGTGCCTGCACGTGCTCTTTTGTGAACAGGGGAGAGAAAAGTCAGTGCCAGTTTTTCCCAGGGTTTGCACTGTGTCTCTCTTCGCTGGCAAGTCTGCTGGAGAGGAGGAGAGGTAGGCAGCCAGGAACGCACGCTATGAGCAGAGGAGGAGGCGGAGGAGGTGGCTGCTTGGGACAGGGATGTTGGCTTGTGCTGTGGGTCTTGGTGGTGATAGATCAGTGTGGGATGCCAGAGCCAGAGTGCCTGTGGGGGAAGCTTGTACTGTCTGGCACTGCTTGGATGTTCTCTCATCTTTGATAGAAACAACTGAATTTGCAAACTTGTTTCCCACAAGAAAGGCCTTCAGTGTTCACAAGGGAACAGATTAGGGATTGTCCTAAAGCCTCCCGGTGGCCAGGGCAGTGTTGGGAAAGCCAAGTACCGGACGATTTCCTCGGAATGCAACAAATCTCACAGTGAGATAAGAGAAACAATAGCTTTCCCTTCAGTCCTCCCTTCAACTTCAGACACAGCACTTCATAGGATCTTCATCTCTGGGCAAATCCTTAGCAGTGAGGACAAAGCAGAAGTGAAATTTAATGAACTCTTGGCTCAATAGGTCTGAAGGAATGGGTGGAGGGCAGCAGGCTAAGCAGAGCTGGCAGGAGATGCTTCCATGCCAGCAGTGTTCCACTTGCACATGGCTCCCCTCTAGGCATGGCGAGAGGCTGCTGGTCAGCTCTAGCCATTGGGGAAATCTCTCAGCAAAATACTAAACTCTCTGTGCCCTAACTATTCAGCAAAAAAAGAACCTGCTCATTCAGCAAGAAAAAAGACTAGATTCCCTGCTCAACCCCAGTCCATGACTTTGGATATCACATCCCCCCAGGCATCTCTAGAGGTACACTGATCACAGGTACAAGGATTGGTGAATCTTCCTTTCTTCTTCTTTTCTCCACTGCACGATTTCTCACTTACACCCACTCTGCCTTTGAAAATGGCCAGTGATGTCTCCAGGGTGTGTAGACCTGCCACCACACTGACATGCAAAGGTGAGTGGAAAGTGTAGTCCTGTGAGGGATAGCTGTAGAGTGTCTGCAGACTCAAGTGAAATATCACATCACAACACTACACTCAGTTTTCAGTTTAGGAGTTAGGTCTTGGCCCATGAGAGCTAGAAGCATAACTTTAAAAAAATGCACCTTTTACAGATTTTACACACGATTGCTACAGGCTTTGCAAGATTAAAACCTTTTTTCTGTGCACAGAAGTTACACACATTACCAGAAGGGCTTCACAAGCAGTGGTGATGCCTATTGAGTGGAGGAAACACCTCTTTCCTAATTATTGCTCTACAAACAAGTCAGAAAGGCCTGAGGGGTATTATCTGTTGGAAGAACAGCGTGAACAGTCTGAACTCCTGACTGCTGAGGGAAGGAAAGATTTCTCTGGTGTTACCGCAAGACATTCAAAGAGCTCTTCTCCTTGTGGCCTTTAATCCTTACATCCCAGACTGTCTTGTGTTTGCATCATGAACCACGATGAGGGTTATCAATCCTTATCACAGCACAAAACAACAGGCTGGTCCCTGTCATGAGTAAACAGTGTAAGGCAAAACACTTCCAAAGGCCATGGGCAGATGCAGCAGCCCGAAGTAGCCATGACCAATGCAATGGTCACCTTCAAACTCCTCACTTCACAGTGGAGCTGGTGCCCCGTAGAGCCTGTGATCCACCCCAGAAGCAGCTGCATTTCAGCTGAAAGACAAAAGTTGCCTATGAAACCACTACACGTAGGCCTGGGGGTGAAGCTCCCACTGAACTTATCACCACTATTGTAGACCATGATTCCTGATAGCTGTGATGGTGGGGTTTAGATTAATTTGCCATCATTTCATCATTTACACTAAACGCTGTGGCTCTTTGATAAACATTTCAGGCCTTTTTCCAAACAACTCTTCCATTCGAAGCTGATGAAAACAGGCTGTCAGCACTTCCAGTAGAAACACCCTGCTCATGGCAACAGTCACTGCCTGGCCTAGTGGTCTCCCTGGAGAAAGTCCAAGTAGGAAGGCAGTCTCAAGGTTCCACTCCTGCAGCTAATTGGGTCTGGGAGGCAGGCGACCACTGTGTAAAGAAGATGATGATACTCTTTCCCTCTGAGGGACTTAGGGGACAACAGAGAGTGCATTTTGTCAGTCTGGGCGCTGGACTGGCAAGCACCAACCCAAAAATGAGGAGGGGGATGATGGCAGCCCTTGGCACTGGGGAAAAGGAACCATTTTTTCAGGAGAAAGCATGGGTTGTCTTCCAGATGTCATTGCTAAATGCCTTTATTTGGTGATCTCTTCAACATGTCCACCCTCCCACCCCCACAGACCTGTTGAGAGGCAGTGACACCCAGGGGCACAGTTCCTCCAGGGGACTGTCCTCCAAACACTCTTACTTCTGCATCCATGATGCAAAGGTAAAAGCCTGAGAAAAGTCTGAACCTGGAGCCAAGCACTGCACCACTAGAGTCCATCTCTCTCTGTGAGAGGTCATCAATCCCAGAATTATGGCCAAATTCTTTTCAACACTGCACCATGCTAAGGTAGGGCCCTCGGGTCCTGCTGGGTCCATGATTGATACTATGATTGAAAAAATGTCCCTGAGAGGCAGGTGTAGGCCTGGTAAGGCTTCCCAGACTGAGGACAAGCATCCCCCTTCTGTGGCTTTCTGCACATGTCCTGCCCATAAAGAGCCCTTCAGCATCTCTTATCTGTGACTACAATGTTTGTCCTTATAGCTGAATTCACTGTGGCAATACTAAAAGACAAAGCTTAACTAGGTCACAAAGCAGGAAGTAAAGGATGGCAGTCTGTATGTTGAGTTATGAGCATCTGGCAGATTCTTTTTAGAGTATTTATTAGGATGTTGTCCAAAGAGTCCTTCACTGTTTATGACACACTATAAATACCATCTGTCCCCCCTCACCTCCCGAAACAGTGAGCTGTTCTTTGCTGCAATGCTGTTTGCAGGTCATCTTGATAACCTGTCCCACAGCAGGAAGTGACAAAAATAGATCTCCTCACTTAAAAAAAATCTCTTTATTTGCACTAAGCACTGATATTTTGCCTGTATTGATGTAATCAAACACCATGTTGACAGCGTGTGAAAAGTGGAAAATAAAGACTCCCTTAATCTGGAAATCAGCACCTGGAAGTGTGCAATCAAGGATAGCTGAAGCGGGAGAGAGCAGAGTTTGTATCCAATATACTGAGGTATTGTTCAAGACATCCAGCTTTGCAGAGGGCCGGTGACATTGGCAGAAGATAGCTCCTATACAGAGAGATATGTAAATAACAGGATTTTTTCCTGGATAAATTCCTTTTTCTCAGTTGGTCATCCACAATAGGTGAATTTTGAGGTCTTTTGTTGGATCCTTGTTGCTCTACAGAGGCTGTTGCATCTCCATAAATGTCAGACGTATCTGCAGTGTATGCTTTCACTAGTCAGATAGGAGTTCCATGTAAACTTGCGAGGGTGACACAATCACAGAAGTCCTGAAGTTTCTGGAGTGATATTATGCACGAGCATTATACTCAAAACAACTTGAACCTGTTAGCTTTTTTTTTTTTTTTAATGCCCTATTTACAGCAGGCTGTGCTTGTTCATACACAGCTCACAAGCATAACTTTGATTCTAAATATTTATATAGACAAGAAAAACAAGACGGAGAATTCATAGATAACAGCAGCTCATTTATAGAGGTTGAGGCAAATCACAGGTGGTCAAAAAGAAGGAGCAAATGATCAGGCAAAAAATTATTTACTCCCAAAGCAACCAAATTTTAGTTGATTGTACAACTGTCAGCACAGGAAGATATTTTGCTGAGCATGAGGTGTCTTTTCCTAGTTGGTACACTGCAAAAGGGTTGAATTCATGGAAATCCTCAAGCCTTACTGTTGCAGAACTGAACAGTTAGAGTCATCCCTTCCAAACAAATAATTAGTGAACCCAAGACCCTCTGAGAACATCTACCTGGGATCATACGGAAGGTCAGCAGTAGACAGCTTAAGTATCCAGTTAAAGGAGATCAGCTCTTTAATGTTAACTAATCCCAGTGGACAGCTGACAAATGAGGTTATTTAAAGAACTATTTACTGTCATTATCCCAAATTGAAGAACAAATTGTTTTGAAAAGTTCAGAATTGCTTCACACATGATCAGAGCTAAGGAGAAAGATAGAAAAGGTCAGATGACATATTGTGAACTAGTTCCCCCTCTCTGAAACTGTCTAATCAAGTCGGCTTAATTACAGAACACAGCCCCCTCCAAGCTGAGACTGGCTCGTAGAAAAATCTGCAGGCAATTTGGATAAAACAAAAACAGAACTTCTCACAGAAATCCCTGATGTCCCCATATTGTTTGCATGGGGACTGAATTGTTCCATATACACAAGTCCTTGTTTAGATTGTTTGCTGCCATCCTCGAGAGAAGATATTGCAGTGGAAGGGGAGAATGAACTAACATGCTCTAAACCATTCTTTAGTCTCTTAGCTTCATGTCATGGTAAGTAATGAGTTTGGTACTACATCATGGCAATGTTATGACAGAAAGCAAAGCCCTCCTGACCTCAAATTAATCCTGTCTTCTCTGAGAGCTTTGCTTCAGGCTTCACTGGGGACATGTGTGTGTAACTTTAGATGATATCTGAAGGCATTTCAGATGTTAGCCAAAAGTGTGCTTTATATTTATGTTGGATTTTGTTGCTCCTTTCAATCCAGCAAAACTTTGAGGAAGGTGGGGAAATCTCAGGTGGGAAATCCCTTGACATCCCCTGATTCCCAGAGTAACAAACTCTAAGGAATTATTAAAACTGTCACTACTGCATGACCTGTGTCTGCTGAAATGTAGAGAGTTGTGGTCAGGATTATTGTAACCATTTAAAGCAGAGGAAGAAAGTCAAAGATAATCACACATTGCAGGAAAGAACAGGCTATCTCGGATCAAACAGAGGAGAACAAGACAGTTTATGCCTCTAGATCATTGAAATCAGAATTAAAGAAATCTGTGGGGTATTTAGACCAAGCATATGTTGTGTTAATATCTACAGAAAGGTTTCCATGCTGATTCATAGAAGAAAAATGTCCTGTTCCCTGTTGATCTATAAAACTTTTTCAGACCATTCAGTGTCAGTCAGTTTGTATCCATCAGCCTTCTCTTCCACTGTACTGTTTCTGTTCCTCTCAGGATTCCTGAGTCATTTGTCCATTATTTGGCCAGTGAGTAAGTGATGCCTGGTTTATTTTAATTTTGGTTCCATCTGGTTTCATCCTTGAGCTAAGACATAGGAAACAGGGTGCTTAGAGCAGAGTTTCTTTGAATATTACCTGATTTAAATTTTCTAAGGTCAAGGAAAAGTTTGAGTAGGACTAGAAACTCCTTGAGTTCCTCCTCACTGTATTCATACATCTATCTTCCCAGCTGGCAGAGAAGGGAGTTGAGAGAAAAAGAGTTAATGCTGAGGAGTAGTGAGGCCACTGGTGTATCATGGGGTCTCCAAGGACAGGCTGGAGCAGATGAAGTCAGCAGGTAATTACCCCAGTATCCCATAAAAGAGGTGGGCCAGAGTGTTATTGTGCTTTTTTAGTTGTTTGGGAGTGGGGAAGAAGTTTTGGCCTTTGGACTCTCCAAAACCTCCCGTTTGATTGGGACCAACCCCAGGCTGGAGAAAAACCTTTGAATGTTTAGTGTCAACGTGTCATGACAGAACCCTTAAGTGCATTCTCTGTTTCGTAGTTCTTGTAAGGTGTTTTCATAATGACAGTGAGGGAGCAAGAGATGGCAATACAAGGAGCCATAAGACAACTAGAAAGTTATACTTCTTTTGTAGCAGAGATTAAGAGTCCCATGGTGGTAAATTCAGGGATAGCAAAATGCACTGAAGCTTCATAAATTGAGATTGTCTCTGTTCCCCTGTCTCTGGGGAACCTCTATTTTCCATGCTTTTGGCCGTCTTCGTATTCCTTATGTAAGAAGACAAGCATAAATTTCAATAAGGGGCATTTGTTTGCCTCTTACACACACACCCCCTCCACTTTTACCCCTTCTGCACTTTGAGTCTTTGAGACAGTTTTGTGTGTATTCTTCTCTACTGCTTGCTTGGAACAGAATCACAGCATCACAGAATCACAGAATATGTTGAGCTGGAGGGGACCCACAAGGATCACTGAGTCCGGCTCCTGGCTCTTCACAGGACCATCCCCAAGAGTCACACCATGGGCCTGAGAGTACCATCCAAATGTTTCTTGAATGCTGTCAGGCTTGGTCCTGTGACTGCTTCCCTGGGGACCCTGTTCCAGAGCCCAACCACACCCTGTGTGAAGAACCCTTTTCTAAAATCCAACCTAAACCTCCAATGACACAACTTCAGGCCATTCTGTCATGTCCTGTCACTGGTCACCACAGAGAAGAGATCAGTGCCTGCCCCTCCTCTGCCCCTCAAAGGTAAGTTGTAGACTACAATGAGATCTCCCCTCAGTCTCTTCTTCTCCAGGCTGAACAGACCAAGTGCCCCCAGCCCCTCCTCATACAACTTCCCCTCAAGATCCTTCACCATCTTCATTGCCCTCCTTTGTGCACTCTCTAAGATCTTAAAATCTTTCTTATATCATGGTCCCCAAAACTGCACACAATATTCAAGGTGAGGCTGCCCCAGTGCAGAGCAGAGCGGGACAATCCCCTCCCTTGACCAGATGGCGATGATGTGCTTTGATGCCCACCAGGACCTGGCTGGCCCTCCTGGCTGCCAGGGCGCTGCTGACTCATATTCAACTTGCCATTAACCAGCACCCCCAGGTCCCTTTCTTTGGCACTGCTTTCCAGCATCTCATTCCCCACTCTGTCCACACATCCAGGCTTGCCCTGTCCCAGGTGCAGAATCCAGCACTTTCCCTTGTTGAACTTCCTATGGCTGGTGATTACTCAGTCCTCTTATTTGTACATGTCTCTCTGCAGGGCCTCCCTGCCTTCAAGGGAGTCAACAGCTCCGCCCAGTTTTGTGTCATTTGCAAACTTGCTAAGTATCCCCTCCAGTCCTGCATCCAAGTCTTATATGAAGCTGTTGAAGAGCACAAGATGGAGCCCGATGGAACCCCTGTTGTGAGCTGTTCAAATACTGCTACATTGGATTGCTTCGCCTGAAGTGTCCAGTCCCGCCCAAGCAATAGCACAGCTCTTTCTCACCTCAGGCAGATAAATTAGCATCCTGCTGGCTTTCAGCTCCCTCTGCAGTTAACAGAAAGAGAAACCGTTCAGGGTTACACAGGTCCCCCAAGGCACAGCCAGAAGGTCCTGGTCTCTCTTCATTCACTGAATGGGATCATCTTGTCTGTGCTGTTAATCTAGGCAGCTCAATTAGCAGGTGTAATTTAGGGAAATCATGATGTAAGGGGTGTAAATGAGCAGGTAGTAGCTCAAAGAGGAAGCACTTCTGTCAAAAGAATGAGGTGCACTGAGAAGAGACTAGAAAAGTAGTTATTTCTCTGCTCAGTGCTCAAGAAGACAGAAGATGTTTTCAAATAACTTGGTTACTCCTCCAAGATATGAGGGTGATACAAAAATATGGTCTTGGAACTTGCAGCCATTCACCAACAGCTTTGTCAAGAAAACTAGTCTTCATGTTCCTTCACTCTTGCTTCTGTGTGGACTTTCTCAACTCCATCAGCACATCCTACAGATTATAGTATTTTCCACCCAGAACCAGATAGTACTATGGCTGGTACTGGAGAAGAGTTTTCCATCAGATGGCTATTTCAGTAGCAACAATTTCTTTGAATCCATGAGGAGAGTGACTGTCAGAAACATTAAGCATTTGTGACTGTTGATGACTTAAAAATGAATGATGTTATCAACACGAACCATCTTATTATCTACTATTTGGGCATTTCTCTTGCTTCTTTCCCAAGCCTAGATAAGCGGATCGTGCAATGGAATGTAAGTTGTTTACATGTTTTTTCTCCCTTTTTTGTGTTTTGGTTGCAATTTTTACTGTTTAGCATTCAGAAGGTCAGTTAAACTAATTCTCTTTCACTAATCTATTTTCATCTTATTTATTAGATCTTGAAATTGGCGAATGGCAGCTTTATGGTGAAACCTAAAAAAAAATTTAAAAAAAAAAAAAAAAGGGCCCTTCTGAGCCAGTAGAGGGCATTTGTCCAGGCTGGGGCACAAGGAGTTTAGCTATGTCCCAGGGAAGAGGCTTTCGTTCTCCAACTACTTTTTTTCCTTCCACTGCAGTTATAATGGAGAATTTGAATCTGTGGCACTTGTCATCCTTACATCTTCTTTCAGGAATTAAACACACTAAAAAGTATTAATTTAATTTCACTGGCACAGTGCTGATCCAAGAGCTTGCTGGCAGCCCACTTCAGTGCCTCAGATGTTTCTGTGGTCAAAAGCAACAACCAACAGCAGTCATGGGCAAGCAGGTCTCAGCATCCCGGGAGCAGGATTTCATTAAGGAGTGCCAAGGCTCACTGCATGGGTGTTTCTCACCTCCTTTCTATTTGAAACAGAACAGTCAAGAGAAACAGCCAACAAGCTAATCACTACCACAGCCTATTGGGAAGATAGGAATAATTATTGAAACCAGTCTTGAATTACTCATTGGCATGCATCTCATTAACAAATTCCGATTATTCCTGTAACTATTGTGCAACAATTAGTGGGTGTTAAATTGAGCTCTTCTGCTGGCAATTTCAATGGTGTAATTTTGCCAAGATGTCTTTGTTTTCCCTGCAATGCCTGGTGCTGCTGAGAGTAGTCTGAAGGTGGTCAAAGAATTTCAACTAAATTTACTTTTGCTGAAAAGTGCCATTCCTTCAAAACTTGGGGCATTTTTGCAGGGAAGACAAAGCAATTTCAAGCAAGTTTTTTTCTCTGGCCAGATTCCTGATTTCTGAGACCTGCTGGTCACTTCAGACAAGAGAGGAGGAGACATCTGAATCAAAGCATAGAGCTGAAAACAGATGTTCTGACACAAATGTGTTTCACATGCATGTTGAGTTTTTTGTGTTTTGTTTTGTTGAGGTTTTTTAAAATGCTTATCCTGCTCCAGTCATTTGTTTTTTGAAAGAAGAAAACAAAAAAAAAATTCAAAACCTAAGAATATTTCACAAAGCCAAATTGTCTTCCTCTGGCAGTGCAAGTGTGCCTGCTCCGAGGTGCAAAAATGTTCCTTGGTCTGGAAGAAGGAGCAAGCCCCACTGAGATTGCAGGGCTTTGCTTCACAGTACTGTACACAGAGCCAAAGACATTCCAAGGCTTGGAAGCCATGGCAATCAACAAGGGGGAAATGGGTCTCTTCTACAAACAAATCATGAAGAATTATGTTGCTGTAAGATACTGATCATTCTCTGCTATATTCAGTTTTCAGGAGTCATATTCCTCCTAGAGTTTGGTGACATGGCCTGGGCAGATGTTTCTCTTGATTGATACCTACATATACTCCTGAACTTGGAAGTAACAACATGAACCTGGAACAAACTCACCCACCAAAAAAGAGGCTGACATGAGGCTTTTTCCTGTATACTAGGCTTGGCCTGCCCTGTTTAAGTTTCAATGTCTTAGCATCTGTTTCATACTGGGAATCCCAGAGCCAGGTTCAACAGTGACTCTGTAAGCTGGATCCCAAAGCAAGGATTGAACTGTAGCTGTAGTTATTTCACTTCAGGAGACATCATTAGGGCTCCTACAGACTTTTACCCATTCAACAGCTCAAGAAATAGCTCTTACCTCAAGGATGAGCTCTCTAACACTGGGAATTCAATTAAATAATTAAATAAACAACAAAAAAAATCAAAGTCCTAGATCAGCTCTATTTTGCACAGACCCCATCAGGATTCTGCCATTACTAGGCATCTGCCAACATGAGGCTACTATCATAACAAATCATGAAGTGGATGAGCAATTGGGTTCAGCACAAAAGGGAACGAGGTAACATCAGACTGGCGACCTGTCACTAGTGGAGTTCCATAGGGCTCCATCCTGGGCCCTGTGCTCTTCAACAGCTTCATAAAAGATTTGGATGCAGGACTAGAAGGGATACTAATCAAGTTTGCAAATGACACAAAACTGGGAGGAGCTGTTGACTCCCTAGAAGGCAGGGAGGCCCTGCAGAGAGACCTGTACAAATAAGAGGACTGAGTAATCACCAGCCATAGGAAGTTCAACAAGGGAAAGTGCTGGATTCTGCACCTGGCATGGGGCAAGCCTGGATGTATGGACAGAGTGGGGAATGAGATGCTGGAAAGCAGTGCCAAAGAAAGGGACCTGGGGGTGCTGGTTAATGGCAAGTTGAATATGAGTCAGCAGCGCCCTGGCAGCCAGGAGGGCCAGCCAGGTCCTGGTGGGCATCAAAGCACATCATCGCCATCTGGTCAAGGGAGGGGATTGTCCCGCTCTGCTCTGCACTGGGGCAACCTCACCTTGAATATTGTGTGCAGTTTTGGGGACCATGATATAAGAAAGATTTTAAGATCTTAGAGAGTGCACAAAGGAGGGCAATGAAGATGGTGAAGGATCTTGAGGGGAAGTTGTATGAGGAGGGGCTGGGGGCACTTGGTCTGTTCAGCCTGGAGAAGAAGAGACTGAGGGGAGATCTCATTGTAGTCTACAACTTACCTTTGAGGGGCAGAGGAGGGGCAGGCACTGATCTCTTCTCTGTGGTGACCAGTGACAGGACGTGACAGAATGGCCTGAAGTTGTGTCATTGGAGGTTTAGGTTGGATTTTAGAAAAGGGTTCTTCACACAGGGTGTGGTTGGGCTCTGGAACAGGGTCCCCAGGGAAGCAGTCACAGGACCAAGCCTGACAGCATTCAAGAAACATTTGGATGGTACTCTCAGGCCCATGGTGTGACTCTTGGGGATGGTCCTGTGAAGAGCCAGGAGCCGGACTCAGTGATCCTTGTGGGTCCCCTCCAGCTCAACATATTCTGTGATTCTGTGATTGTCACACACAGACACACCTTGTTCTGCCAATGGTGAGCTAAGTCCCTTCTGGGAAAGAGAAGTACCACATCCCTCATCATTTCCCTGAGGTGCTCCGCTTTATTCACCAATTTACATCTTTGCTAGGTTGGGTCTAGCCTGCTTTACATGGACTATTGCTACTTTTATATTAATTACCATGAAGATTTTGGCAGCTCTCAGGGTCTTATTTTTTCCAGCATGAAATAATTCTATGACATTTGTCACACATTTAGGACACTTGCTACTTTTCTCTTTGACCATTCTCGCTCCCTTCCACTAGCTTTTTATGTCTCTACTATAAATAAAAGCTCCCTGAGATATCCAAAACATTGCTTAAAAAAGAGAAGGGGGAAGCTCACTGGGGGGGAATAGGCCATTATAGAAAAGGCCAGGTGCTTGGCATGTCCCCAGATTGTGAAGGTGGGAGCTGTCACGAGTCTGAAAAATATCAGTGTGGGAGTTATAAATAAAAGCTTTAAAGCCAGGGTTTTAGAAAGTCATCTTTAAATGCTGCATAATTTATAGCCTGCTGCAAAGAGAAGAGTGTGTGAGCTCTGGAAGCCAAGCTAACCCATTCTTTGCTCAGTCCATAGCTGGACTGTTCTTATAGATGTGGTGAGGTGTATGGTGGACAACAAAAACTCAGGATTTTAATCATCAGTGCCTCCTCCTTCTACAGTTTTACCTGGGTCACTGTGAATGGGTTTTTTTCAAACCCTGGTGAATCAGTGTGAACCAGAAATAAATATCATTGGCCTCATTACCTTAAAAAAAAAAAAAAAAAAGGTCATGAGTAGGGATGTTGTACTCAGGTAGGTCAGTGTTGAGAGATGGCAAGAAACTCAACAATAAACAAGAGGGCTCACTCTGTGCTCACTCTGTGCTCTTTACAAGTGATTTACTTTCTCGTTGACTCATCTCTTCCTCTTTAAAGTAGGGATTATCCTAAAAGGTTGAGAAAGTTCTTTCAATAGCAGTTACAAAATGTTTTGCTCTTCTCTCGAAGAACAAAGCCATACCAGAGGCAGGGGGTAAAGGCCTACCCCAAGAAGGGCCAGAATAGCTGCCAAGCTGGTATTTACAGCAATCGTTTCATCCAGTCCTGGAAGTGTAGCTACCTCAAGGATGTAACATAACAGCTGTCCTATTGCCGTCCAACAATAATAAACAACGGGAAGCAGAACGGGCTTTCAAGGCAGCTGAGTCTCCTGAGATGATCTAGCCCACCACATTATCATAGCTCCTCAATTTCCTCAGTTGGAAATAAGTCTGGAAATCATGAGTTCTAAAACAAAATAAAATAAATATATGGTGTCAGAGCTGCAGTATTAATGGCAGATATCTGTGGTGCTGATGCCTTCTCTGAAATGAAACCTCACTATCTGTTTCACCACCTTGAGGCTTGCTTGTGTGCTGTGTAGAAGGACCAGTGCCACCTCTCTGTTCTGCCTCACCTTGCTTCTCCACAGACATCTGCATCCAAGCTTTGACTTGTTCAAAACCTGCTGAGCTGGTGAGATTTAACAGGATCTTGCCGCCCAAAGTGCTGTGGCTCGAGGCTATAGATTTAAGCAGAAGCATTAAGCACCCTACTCTTTAACTCATTTTTAATCCATTTATTTAAACTTCAGAGTGGTTTTAAAGCACAAGAATCAAAGGCAAGAGCAATTTAGAGTTTTCCAGAGCAGCTCTGTGATCTGACCTCTGCACATATCCTGGCTGCCTTTAAAAGTGCACCAGCATAAAAGCACAGTTTGTGACAAAGCATCTGGAAGGATTAAAAACTTTCTGGGATGGAATATGCTTCTGTCAAGGACCTCTTTCCTATCTCAACTCAGTTGCCAAAAAAAAGATCTTTCCTCAGGGGGCTTCTAACCCGCCTGAGGGATTTAGAGAAGAATTGCTGAGAAGAGCATACAGTGATTTGATTAAGGGATAAATATGAAAGGGGGTGGGAGGGGTCTAAAGGATAGAAGGGAGAAACAGGATTAAAAAGAAAATAAAAGAAGTGAGGAGTAATTGAGCTGAAAGACTCTGTATAAGGCAAGGCTTGTGGAACTCAAGACTTTGTGGGCTGTTTTGCCTCTTAGTATACGTGACACCCTTCAGCAGTCCAAAAAACTAAAATCAAGAGGGTTTCAGTGAACATGGCAACAGGAAGGATAGAGCTGCTGAAAAGCAGAGAAAAGCAGAAAGGCAAAGGGATTTTACAGAAGGGTTTCAAATCCGAGTGTGAGCAGTTCACACTGCCTGCTGGCTTATGCCTCCTCCTTCGACAACGCTTGGGAAACCTTTACCTGATCTCTCCCACCTTTGTTTACAAAGGCAATCTGGGTCAATTCATCCCTGCTCCATTTCTTCTCATTCTGTCTGGATAGTCACTATGAAGTAAGTGGTAACCAATCTCTGTGCCTATGGAATCTGTCTGTCTTCTCATTTCCTCATTTATTAAAGTAGACACCTTAGAAAGGATGGAAAATATTACCAAAGCCCAGGAGACTTGATCTTCAGAATAAGGAACCAGTATTTCAGCCTCAGAGGCGAAGTGAGACTGGGACACAACGCAGAGATGAGTATGAAAACAGGCTCTTCAGCTGAGGAGCAAGCAGTCCCTGGACATGCTGCTGTTTTCTTGGCTTCTCTGAGGTTTTAGTTGTGGGGGTTGTGGGATTTTCACTTATTTCTTTTTTTCTCTTCACTTTCTGCTCCCTCATCCCTCCACCCTGAGTTGGCTTGACATTAAAAATCGATATAGTGCCTGCTAGTATGGTTTTGTCTCCCTTCATCCTTTCTGCATGCCAACTCTCCCTCTGTGTTATTACAAGTGTATTCCTGTACACCACCATGCTAGGTGCTGTACAGATTCAAACCAAAAAAAAAAGAAGAAATAAAAGAAGAAACTCTGGACAAAGAATTTGTTCATGTAGTACTACTGATGCCTGGTTTCCCACTGACTTGTGTCTGGTGATTAATGAAGACCTCTGAAACTTTTCCTGTTCTCAGGATTCTCATTTAAACACATGAAGTTGTATTATCACATATCTCTCTGTATATCTCTCTGGGTGCTTAATTTGTTTATATCTCAGAAAAATATCAAAGAATTCTATCACTTGGACAACAGGTTGTTTAGAGGGGAACAAATTGGCACATATAAATACAGACAACACAATCTCTCAAGTTTAGTTTCCTTTAGTAAATTGGGTGAAGAAGATCCTTCCCAAGTAGCGTGAGTCCTCCCAACAAAATTACTACCTCACAGCCAAACAAGCTGCAAGATTTTGGTGCTCTTGTAGTCTGAGCTAAGAGACCTGAGTCAATGCAGACAAACAGGCAGGGAAGCTCAGCTGAACAGTCAGACTATACTGAGCTTAGCTCAAGCAATGCCAAGAGACACTTGAACTGCTTTTTCTCCTATGTTTATACTGCTTGCCAACTGTTGAGACTTGGAAGGCATCTGCCCTACATCTCTGCTGGGGTCAGAAAGTTTCTGGTCAGCTTGTTCAGGCATGAATAGGGAGGACATTTCACTCCACTGGATGGATGCCCCAGTTCAGTTTCCTTGTGCTAATTTGCATTTTGGAGAGGACATACCCACTGCAATCTGGTAGTGGTTGTGGCTTTGGAAGTCACACCTCCAGGAGCTTTATTCTTGAGGGAAATGTCAGCATGATGTAAGGAGTTTCATCTGGGAGCTCAGGCTCTAAAAGCCTGGATCAGAAAGTTTGACAGATATTCTGCAACACAGGATCCTGATAAGCTTGATTCAGTTTCAAGTCGGTTCAACTTGAGCTGCAGTCCTGCCTTCAGCTGCAAGGCAGTCACATCCTTGGAGAGGGAGGATCTCAGTGCCTTTCAGTGACAATTGTGATGGATAAGGTGCCCCCTCTGAGTTCAGTGGCTGAATCAAAGAAGAGAAAAGTGTTGAACAACTGTAAGGACACAGAGTGAATGGAGGGATTAAAGAAGTCAGTGACCAAGAAAATGTGCTTTGTGGTGACAATTTCTCTACTGAGGAGTGTCCCAAAATCACAAGGCAAACATTATGCCCGTGGTTTTTAGTGTTAATGCCACCATGGAGATGAGATTTGTAGTGGAAACCACAAGGCACAGTCTTTTGCTTTCCTCCAAGAACAGACTGGAGAGGGAGGTCTGATTGGTCTTGACCATTTCATGTTTCTTCTACACTCATGACTAAGGCAACTGTGCCTGTCACATATCACAGTTTGCTTCAAACAGCACAGCAGGGCTTTTGTATCACAAGAAGACATGAACAGACAACCCATGTCAGATCGGGCCCTTCTATTCCATAGCACCACTGCTGACAACAGCTAACATCAGATGCCAAGGGAAAAGATTATGAAGAGGGTAAATAGACAGTGTCTTGTCCTACTACCTGTCTGAAGACACAGGACTTTCAGAGATGGAGATAAAGACTTGCTGCTTAAATAGCTATCAGTACTTTTTTCTAGTTGCCCTTTGTCTTTAAGTTCCAAAGTATAGAGCAGTTAAAGACTTCTGCAGTGATTAACTGTTTTATGAATATAATCTTACATCAAAAAATATGAAGATTTCAAGGTCTCTGTTGTGTCTTACAAGGAATAAATTTGACTACACAAATCCCTCCCTTTCATTTATATCTAGATGTCCATCATTAGTGAACATCATCACCAGCCAGGAAACAATAAAATACCAAAAACTTGTAGGATACTAAAAGCATAAATGTATATTTACACTTCCTTATGATTGGAATGGCTGCATTCCCACCCTTTTCCCCAGTTTATCCTATCAAGGTCATGCTTTTCCTTCTGACATTCTGGGTGCCGAGCCTTTTGGAATGGCTAACATTATTCTTCCACCTCTTTTGTCAGCTAAGAGATTAAGTCCCTTGAGAGTAGCCTTCCACTTAGAACATTTCTCTTAGGGGGAAGAGTTAAAGGAAAGGATCACTTATATCATGGTTGGTATAACTCTTAAGTCTTAGAATCAGGCCTGAGTATATCATAACTTTTGGCAAAGCTTTGTTTCAGGTGATGGGTTATGGTAGGAATCCTTTTGTCTTGACAGTAACACCTGACATAATCCAATCTGCTTTGACTTCTTTTCTCAAAATAGAAATAGAAAAAGCCTGAGAGAGAGAAGGAAAGTATTTTCCTTCTGCACCACAAGTAATGACCCAAAGGAACATCATTACTAACCAGTGCTGAAGGAAAATATACCACAATACAGACCCAGTCCAAGGACACTGAAATGACACCATGCAGGTGTAATTGTAAATGGCTATCATCTCTTGTGAAGAATTCCCAGGGCACTGCCTTCATTTGTCAGTTCCAAAGCTCACCTGGAACACAGGTAAGTAAATCAAAGAATGATCACTTACTAATAAAGGCTTCCTCAACATTTCCCCTTCTCCCTCTCATGGCCAGCTCATTTCCATTTAATATGTTTGCTGACTTGGCCAATTTGTCTCTATTGTCTGCCTGTTGTTTGGCTAATTCCCCAATGGAAAATGGGAGGTATCAGATGCTGTTCAACAGAAACTTGAAACTGAGCGTAAGTGCAAGGAGGGTATTGTATCTCTTTGCAATTTACAGACACAAATCCCTCCCACTTCTTTCTCTTGGCCACTCTTGTCTTGTTGAGGACTTGCAGTGTTAACCGTTCATGCTCAAGACCTGCTCAGCCCTCAAAATAGGTAATTTAACAAGGTCTTTCTAGGGCAAGAGAGAGGAGAAAGTCAGAGAGAGCAGGATTTAAGAGGACCAAACTCACTGTGAGTTATTCTAACATCAAGACACTCACTATCATTCTTCACGCCAGAACCACCATACATTCTGCCTTAAACACAAATATAGAGATTTGTCAATGGCAAGTTTTTGGCTGCTCCTGCCTTATGTAGTTTAACATTGCCTGATAATTGCTAATCAGTCCAAGCCTGAACCACACATGGATAGGCTTCCCTGATCTCTCCTGTGGTCCTAGTCTAATGGTCTGATTAGTCCCAAGCAATACATGGTTCCCATTCTCAAATTTTGAGGGTCCCTGGAAAAATTCTTTTAATAGAAACTCAGTCCTTGGAATTTCTCAAACACTGACTGGATAAAGCTGGGCTGAAAATTGTTCTTTTTTATTATTATTAATATTATTGTGTTTTTGTTTTCTTTTCTCATGGAAAATGTTGAGATTTCACCAAACAATGAAAATCTTTGGCTAAGAGCCCTCCATTTCAGTTCAGAAATACTCCCCCATGGGAGTTGCAGCTGGTATGCTTTGTGTCCCCATCGTTCCTTGTAAGCTGACATTCCTGGCTTGCCCACATCTCTCGTGGTGCAGCATGGTCCCCTCTCTTGCTGAGACAATGCCATGTAGCATGGAAGTTGTATCACCATAGTGCTTTGTGAGAAATGCACTTCACATGGCAAGGCCAGCACTGAAGCAGGATGGGGTCACAAAGCTCGGTGGTGACAGTCTCTAGGAGACACTGTCCAAAGATTTCCCAGATGAATCTCCAAGCCTCCTGCCACACTCTGAAGCCTTGTTGAGAGATAGGTCATAACTTAACACAAAACAACTTTGCTTCTGTTGAAAGGCGATTTTCCACTGAAAAATATTCTGATGGAAAATTTCAAGCTGCCCCAGAGGAAGTTCTTTCCAAAGCCTTTTGATTGTAATTTACCAACTTAATTGGATTTCTTTCCTGTTGTCTCTGCTTCATCTCTGGTAACACAGGGAGAGCTCCCTTTCACACAAATGTGAGATCAGGGGAAACTGACATATGTTACTAATGATATATGGAAGAGTTTGTACCTTTCCAAATGGACAGATTTACAAGGTGAGCTTTCATAAGTCCCTGAAGAGAGGAAGATATTTTCTCATCTTTTGTATGTATTAAAAATGAAACAAAATTCCTTTCAGATGTAAATCCAGCAAATAAAGAATCTCTTCTTTNCCAAAGGGTTTTGAACCTCAGTATCCCACTCAACCTGTTTGGTTTTTATGTTCTTTTTAACTCATTTCAGGCTGGTGAAAGATGCCAAACTGCTTGAGCTACAAATCTTCCTAATTTTATTTTTTATTTTTTAAGACAGAAGCAAAAGAAAAGTCCCATGCTGTAGCTAAAGAATCTCAATTGACTGGACATCTCACATACTTTCAAAAGGTTTACTTTTACAGTTAACATTTACTTCACTCTCTCAGTGAGGTAGTATGCCTGCTCACCTAGTTCACTTTCATCCTTCCCAGACTACAAAGCAGCAGTTTCCACTCTCTCCAATATTTCTGAGCAAAGCAGGGTTGAAAGGGGCATCACAGAGGTTAAGAACATGGCCTTTAGTGGGACACTGAACTACTGGTATTCCACAATTTTTTCTTTCTGTTCTTTTTTGCTTTTTCTTCCCCCAGTCCCTAACTTGCATGTATTCTTTTGTCTGAAGTGACACTGAAGCAACTCCCAACTGCCCAGTGGCATTTTTTTCCTGTGGCTATGCTCTAGATCAGCTGCATTTCAGCCTGGAAAGGGGGGTAGGGGGCATGTTTATACACTTGTGGGTGAGAAAATGCAGTAGACAGCATATTCTGTTCCAGGTTAGCTGTATAGTTCATCTCCAGATCCCAGGTTCCCCCATTAAAACCTACCCCCTGCCCCAGGGAACAGCCTGGCAAGCTCTTCTGACCTGACAGCACTGGCAGCTGTTTGGCAGCTTCTGAAGTGGATCCAATCTGGTATGAGTTTGCTACACTTTCATTTTGTCTACATCTTCCAAACAAATAACTGAGTCTAGAATCCCAAGCTGTGTTTTGCAATGGAAATGCTTCAACGTCTGGGAATTGCTTCTGCTGCAGGGAAGATACAGAGTGCTGTTAACTGTTTAAAGGGTCAGTGAAGAAGAGAAAGAAGTCCCACATTTATGGGCCAAACACTTGCTTTCAGGGCTTCCTAATGAATGCCATGTGGTAAGGGAACCCAGGGAACCTGAGGGAACCTGAAGTTATCTGTCTCTCTGAGTCAGTGCCCTCAAAATTCTTGGACCAGCATTTCTCTGTTAATCTCCCATCTCTTCCATAAATCTTCTTTTACTATCAGGTCACTTAATTGGAAACACTATGCCTTTACAGTTCAGTATAGTGCCATTGAATAAATGTGAGTCCTGTTCTACAGCCTTGTGGATGATCAACACAAATTGAGAGTTATCTTGGCTTTCAGACAGACATAACTTCTCATGTTTAACACCACTAGACCTGATGTGAGGAGCAGCAGAAAGCAGAACTCAGCAGTGTTGAATACCACATTGCTTAGTGATGTACACAGATGTCTTTCTGTTCCTAACATTCCTGTTTAATCCAAAGCAAGAGAGCGAATTAAAAAACAACTGATGTAAACCTTCAATTAAAGCTGGAAAAGAGTGGGGGGAAATATAGCTGTTGGAAGGCAAGGTTTTCATTCTTGTTTGTGCAGTGCTTGAGAGAAGAAAAATTAGAAGAGAGGAAATTCTTATCTTTTATTCAGACATCTCTAGAGCTTTTGATTCCCTTTGCAATAATCTCAGAGCATCCATATGATTTGACTTCACGGAATATTTGGATTAGATTGCAATGTATATGTGAAAGGACAGACACAAAACTTTTCCAAGCAAATGTGGTTGCCTTATTTTATAGCTCGAGTATGGGAAGGAGAAGAGACTGGGCATCCTGCCCCAATCCATATAACACCAGCAATAACACCAGGAGTGGAATCCCTACACTTGCTTTATTCCCAGTACTTCTTCTTCAGCCTTATCCCTCCTCAACAGAACACTCTTTTCTAAAACTTAATTAGGAGAAAGAAGATTAAATTATTTTTTCCATCTTCTCTTTATAATTTTTTCTTCCTCTCCATGAGAAATCCTAACTGGATAGTTAAAAACTAAATCCATCAAGAATTCTGATTTCTTGAATTGCATATGTCTTGATAACAGAGCTAATTACAGTTCATTTCATCTCCCTTTCCTTCCTTATGTTACTCCAGAGCAGCAACAGAGGCGATGGTCCAAAGTCTCATAAAGCCCTGAGGAAGGCACGGCAGTTCAGGATATGTGTATCTTTGAACCAAAATTTACCCAAATACAGAAGGCTGACAGCTCAGCTTTAGGCACCATCTTTACTTTTCCTGTCAGACTAAGTTTTATGCAATTTTCCAGCTGCTCTTACTCAGGTCAATGATTTGCCAAAGGTCAAAAGCTGAGTCAGGATCTTGGAAAACTCACAATATGGCTGGCTTTCATCTCAGTTTAGACCATACAAGCCCTCTATTCAAACCCCTCCTCAATCTCTCCTATCCCAGAAAAAAGCAGCTTTCTTCTTGGAAGAGGCAATAACTCTTCCAAGCCCCTAAGTGAGCAGGATAGGCACAGCTGCACTTGAACACACCTGTACTTTTTCTAGCTAAGTACCTTGCAAGCATCTTGAGAGTGGCTGATATCAGGTAAATTCAGAAGAAAACATTATTTTAACCAGCTCATTTGCGAAACACCTAATCCATAAAGCATAAGCAGCTTGATTCCCCTTTCACTGACTGCTCATCCCAGAGCACTGCCTCACCCTGAGATACTTGTGACCCCCAGAAATTCCTTCTGATTTAGAATTGCAGCTCTTCTCTGACAAGAGCGCAGGCAGACAAAGGCCTGGGTCACATTTAGCCCCCTTTTTGGGCAATACCCCTTTCCCTCCATCCTTGCTGCAGCACTTCCCTGGTCACAGTGCAAAGCATCCTGCAGCTCCATGGCAGTTCTGGCCCAAAGTTCATCCTAGATGGTGGTGGGATGGCACTGGCTTGCAGCCCAAGAACTGACAGAATTTGGATGCCATACATCTGACAAGGTGCTGACAGTCCCATCTCAATTAATCACATTAATTGTTCTCTACAGCCCATTGTGAAGATTGTACATCACATTGCAGATGTAATCAGTGGAATCAGTGGAGGCTTGAATCACCACATCCAAAAGTAGCTGTCTACATCCATGCAGATGAGTTATATCTGAAATTGTCCATTTTTCCTTTCGAAATGTGGCTGGAGATGCTAGTTCAGATGGCATTGTCCACATCACAACAGCTAACAAAAAAGTTAAGCAAGTTCTTTATTGCATCCACTGAACGAAGGGATGGGCAATTATTTTTCCCATTCAAAATCCTTTTCTTCCTCCACTTTCTCTGCATTCATGTCTTTATGCATCAGAGTTAGGAAGACTAAGATTCTCTATCTCATGATGCCTGGGACAGCTCAGTCAAGACTTACCCATTTTAGACTCTCATCTCACAGTTGCTACCATATTTGTTCATTTAACAAATACCATGTTGTATTGATCTTCTTCACTTAGAAAACAATTCCAGAACTTGCGTAAACCATCTTAAATGCAGAGGTGGGACCATCCCTCCGAGTTGCAGACTTCCCATTAGATCGGACTTTCCCAGACACAAACCCCACTTAAGAAACCTAGGGTTCACTCACAGTTTCTCTGGAACCCTTGATAGGAGGAGGAAGAACAACTTACAGAAGCCCCAGCTAAGCTCGAGGGGTATGTTATGGTGATGCTTCAGCAACAGACACTGGGACCAGGACATCAGGAGTCCTTGCTCTCAAACAGCAATTATTTGAGTTTGAAACAACATTTTGATAGGAAAGCTTGACATAAAACAGAGGAAAAAGGAGAGGAAAAAAATAACTCATTCCTTAATTTGTTGGGTCTGTGCTGTGTCAAGTTATTGAAGAATGATTTGGCTTGGATTTGGTTTGGGGAGATTTTGAGTTTTTAAACAAATACATGCAGCCATCAGTCCTTAATAGGTGCATTTGTACCCATGACTGATTGACTGGTAGCTTTGAGAGGTCTTTGGGATGATCATATCAGAGAGTACTGCCTCTCAAACAAGCATTCAAAAAGGAAGACCAGAACACTAGATAGCTATTTTAACATATTCAAAATTATATCTTTCCTACCTTCATGTTTGCTTTCAGAATATGTGACAAAGTTATCAGGAGCATTATTGTCAGGGGAAAATCTTCGTGGAGAATCTGAGGCATGGGCTTACCAGGGTATGCTCTACCTTACAGATGGTGTCAGAGCTGGGAAGAGACTCCAGCTCTTCCCACCCTTGTGGGTAATGATAGTCAGTATTTCCTCAGAGTTTTCTCCATGGCATGCCTCCAAATGAAGTCCTCATAGCAAAGTTGGCCTCATACCCCAAAATAAGTGCCGATACCCTCAATGGAGTCTGTAATTATTCTCTTTGCTGCCTGGCTGCCCTCTCTCCTGCCTTCCCTTCGGGCCTGGACACCTGTGTTGAACAATGATTGCCTCCTCATTTATGGCAAACAAAACTGGATTATCCCACTGTATATTTTTAAGGCATTTTGAAAAAATCTGTTTTCTTTTTTTTCTATCACTCTTGCCTTGGCGTATGTTTTTAATTGGATCCACTGCCATTCTTCCTCTGCTTGTTAATGCTTTTCTTTGGGGAAGCACAAGTTTTTAACAGCCCTGCAAATGCTCACTCCTCTTTGCCAAGCCAAGTCCACTTCTTGGGGATAACCTGTCTCTGACCTACTTTTAAGTTACACAACAAATGTTCTGCTTTCAGATCAGCCTACTACTGTTTAAATTCATACCACTCAGTCACCATTTGTACACTACTGAGAGACAGGAGGAAAGTCACACCTGGCAGCTGGTTGCTTCAGGAGGGCTATGTGCTTCCCTGTAGGGAGATCACCCACCCATCCCAACAGTACCAGCATTCAGAGGTGGCTGTTGTTAGGGCTCAGCTCTCCCTTTATCCCTCCCTCAAATGTCTTTTCTGCAGTGGCTTATGCCCAAAGCCAGGCACTGGTGTCAAGGACTTCATCCTTTTCAGTTTCCCTCCAGTACCATTTGCTTCGAGGAACATTCCTGTGGTTCCTGCCAGGCTCCTTTCCAGGGGAAAAGATTCAGGTGGCTTTGTTCCCTTCATCTTTTCCAGAAGTTTACATTCCTGCTGACACAGTAGGATATTAGTGCCACAGGAGAGAGCACTGGCAGGAGACCCTGGTCTCTGCTCCCTGGACATAGTTACATGGCACAGGACATAGAGCAACCGAGGAAGGACAGACTCACATGGCTTCCACTAGGAGACCCTGCAAACACATTTTATGTTGATGACTACGTGCTAATTAGCAACACTGCCCAACCCAAAGGTAGAGGATCCTTTGACTTATTAACAGTGATAGTGATTAACTAAATTTCCCATCCATCTTCTGGTCAAAGCTTCAGGATCTTTCCTTCACTGTAGATCACACTGAAGATATTTGAGGATAAATTTGGTGGCTTTGTCCATACCAGTCCAAAAGAGAGTTGCTGGAGAATTACATGCACACCTCTACTCAGGAAAAAGGACAGATGTGCTCAGCAAGCCCCCCATAGGCAGCTTAATGTTCTTATCATGGGAACAGAAAAGCAGATTTCTGCCCCATATCCTCTAGTACACAAGGTGTTTTTGGTCAAGGGACTTATAATGACTTTGCATTTTGCAGCTTAGTGACACAGGTCCAAGCTGGACATATCTGAAGTTTTAAGAACAGGTCTTGTGGTCTCATTCAAATTTCTGAACTAACCCATGGTCACAAGTACAGTGATTTAAGGCACAGTAGGGTAGGAGATAGCAAGCTAGGGAGGAAAAAACACAGGTTATATGTGTGATCAGTAGCCTCAGGAGTTTTCTATCCATTGCAACCAGATTTGCAAAGAGCACTTCCAGGCCTCCATAACTTTGCCTTGCCTGTCAGATCAAGAAAAACTGGTTGCTATGACAGCACAAACCGTATTTCTCAGGCTGATATGTGCCAGAATTTCAAACAGATGTGGCAGTGCAAACAAGAAACCCCCTTGGGAGCTTGCCAGGAGGCTCAGACAATGCAACAGCATCCACACATGGTGAGAAGCCATGCAGAGCCAGCCCGGCAATAATGGCCCGTACATGTACTTTCTGGCCTGCCTTGCAGCTGAGCCCGGAGCAACTCAGCAAACAGTGGGACTGGAAAGCTTTGAAAGAAAACTGCTGAGTAGGGAACTCTGCTGAAATAGCACCTGTCTTTTCTTTTTCTTTTTTTTTTTCTTTTTAAATCTGCCTTCTTTTCTTTCTCTCTTTTGCTCTTGTTTTCTCTCTCTCTTTCCTTTTTTCTCTCTCTCTCTTTTTTTTTTTTATTTTTTCCCCTTTAGGGCCACATTTGTAGGGCTTTTTTGCTGCTTGGAAAGGCTAACCCCAGGCCTATTTGGCATTTGCTCTTGGTCTGAGCCTTCACATGAAGATACTCTGTAAATAGACTAATGTTGGTTTCATTTACACTCTGAAAGCAAGAAGGGATCCTTCTGTTTCACTAATGCTTTCTTCTCCGGCTGTAACAGAGAGGGCTGGAGTGGGGCAGGAGGGGGGATTTGGCTGGAAACACCACTGGCCAGATTGGAGACGTTCTGCAGGAACAGGTTGACTTTGTCAAACCGTTTGCCTGAAAGTAAAGTTTTCCAAGGAAACGTGCCAGCTCATCTTTCACGTCAAAAGGTCAGAAACCCACTTCCAGCAAATGTGGACATTTTGAGGTTTCACTCAGAAGTCAGATGAATTATTTTTATTAGAAGTGGCTTTTTCAAAGAAGGGAATATCTCCTCAGACTAACTACGAGAGTTAGAAAAACAAATCCACTTTCATGCTCCTCAGCCCTTCTTTGTGTCTGAAATGGGGCTGCATCATTTTCAGCTGCACACAGGTGGGAAACACTTGTCCTTCATTTAACATCTCCATGTCAGCTGTTCAGGCAACTTGAGGAAAGAGCAGTTAGCCTCTGGGGCATGAGGGGAAGAGATATTAGCAAAGAGACAGGGGCCACGGTAAAAGTGTGAGACAAAGAGATGTACAGGTAGATAAAGCTGTGTATCTCTGTCAAATTCATGGCTTTTATCTCCAGATTTAGTATCCTTCTTTTTCTTTTCACTTTTTCAATTATTCTTTCGATCTGTAGCAGTTCTAGAACATTACAGGGTGAGGGAATCCTGGGCTTTAGCTCCTAAACTACACTGGGACTAAAGAGTAACAAGCCTGTTGCTCTGGGAGAAGGCAGGAAAATGCTGGCATAAGAACAGACAGTAGAGATTTTATTTTTTTTTCCATCTCTGAAGGCTAGGAAAGCCTGTGTGGACCCCAGAAGAGGTGTTAAAGTAACTAGAACTACCCTCATTTTTATTCCAGCTGATGTTTGCTATCTGTCATTGTGCTAAACTGAACTAGCTGGTACATGGAAATCTCTTACCCTAAATCTTCTCCATTCCCATCCCTTGTATTACCTTCTATGGGAATTTGGTGGCAGGGTAAGGATGAATTTAGCTCTGTTGTAACATCGCTTGAGCAATTTACACAACAAAGTGAAAAAGCAGTGTTCACTTGGATGGCCTAGTTCTGCTGCTGATGCACAGAGGAAAAGGGGCATTTGTATTTGAGGAGAGTGAGAGTTGAATACCTGGCAAGAGTGGGAAAAGAAAGACCCTCTGCTGCCATGTGTTTGGGTCCCCAGGCAATTCTGGACACTGAACTCTCTCCTGAATTCCAGGAGAAGGTGGGCTAATGCAGTCACTAGATCTCTTTATTGAGAGAGAATTCATGAGAACAAACCATGGGTTACAGACCTGTTCTCTTCATTTTTACAGGTGTGTGGGCAGCTGAGGACATGACAAAGGAAAAAAGGAATGGTGCATGGGAGACCAGATCCCAAATAGGAGAGTCAGACTGGGCAAGCTCAAAGGAACTGCTCGAAAGCATAGTGGTATTTTTTTCACATTATGTGCCCTTCCCATGAGAGGTTCTTTGGACACTGGATATTGAGGATCCCAGAAGCAGGGAAAAAAATAATTCACTGAAGCTGGTGCCAATTAAACACTATGGTCTATAGGGCAGCCTTCTCAGCAAGTGCTTTAAGGAACTCATAAATAGGAATTGGGAGGTCCCATCTAGGGAATGGTTAGCACTGTAGCTTTCTTACATTCTTTCCCCAGGCAATTTGCCACTGACCACAGAAGAAGAGCCTGCTCAGCTGCGTGGACATTTGGCTAAATGCTTGGGAACAGGCTTGCCACTGACACAGGCAAATGGGAAGTAAAATGACTGCTAATGGGTTACATTCAGCCAAGGGGATACTTTTCTGCAGTGAATCTGAACCCTTTCAGGAACAAAGTCATCAAAACAAGAACTAAACATTGGGGAAACTCAAGTTGGACTCTTCCACTGCTGTCTGACCCTGATGAGCTCACAGTAGAGAGATTTCACTAGCGAGAACAGGAGACAGTGAGTGACAGATTTCACAAAGAGCAGTTTGAAATTCTCTCCTAGGGAATAAATATCATGTTTACCAGAGCTGTCAGCACCCAATGGCCAGCTTTGCACACCTGCAGATGACTTCCTCCTGAACTTGATTCCCGTGCCTCTCTCTTTCTTTAGATGAGCAAGGTAAGGCAGGCATAATTTATTGCATTTATTTATTTATCTATTTATTTATCTATTTACTTGGCTTACTGCATGTAAATCAATTCCTCCTTTGCTGTGCTGGCAGAGTTTCAGTGAGCGGGAGGATGCGTGGGAGCGGAGGCTCCTGAATGGTTGCACACAACTCCCCACCTCTTTACTGGCACAGAAAAATGGTTTCCCAGCACTGGGTTTCCATATTGCTCTGCTAGAAGAAACAGAGCTGGGCATGCTCTCTCTAGGCCTGATCTTATCTAAAATCACTCTCATTGCTGTGTTGCGTAGATATGGGATGGATGTGGAGAACCCTATTTTGGCAGTCTTCAGCAAACTGTATGGGAGCTCTGATTTTCACATACCCTGCAGCACCTTTTGTCTCCTTCACATCTAACTTTTATTCCTCACTTTGATCTGAAACAGAGCTTCCTCCTTTATTCCCTTGTTAGGTTTCAGGCCCTGAAGGATTTATGATTATTGAGTCATGATTATACAGAATCTGATTCAAAGTCAGAAACAACTTCTTCTATCTGCCCTCTCCAAGAATTGAGTTTCCAACCTGAACCTGACCCAGGAAAGGAAAAGTGACACAATCAGTACCTTTGTCTGGCAGGGAAGAAGATAATTTGTGTGAGAATAACCTACTGGTATCTAACCCCAACAAGAAATTAACCACCAGAGACTCATGGTCGACCAGAGCCACAGTGTCTGGACTCAGAGATGGATCAGAACTCACTTCTCCCTTCACCAGAGTGAAACAACTGATATTTCTAAATAATATTTCTGATATTTCTAGGCCCCCACTGCTGATGGGTCTGTGTCAATTTTGCAGTAGTGTTCAACCAGGGAAACCTTTATCTAAAGCCATATACTTATTCCTTTGAGATTAGAGCAATTAGGACCTTGTCAGTTAAAAATTGATTTACCCTACTGTCTTTTGTCTTCACACATCAGGAGGCAGGTCCAGCGACATCACTCAGGAAAGACACTAGTCTGGGAGCAACAGAAGAGTGAAAAGAAGCTGCCTGGGATACACGTTCGTTTTATGTGTGCTCCTTTTGTCCTTGCATTCATTGAGTTTTTTTTCTGTTTCTTCAACAGTTTCCTTGTGCCTCTACATGCCCTCCTCACCCTCAAGTTTCACTACTGAACCATTGGCTTAGTGGCCCAGAAGGGAGTCCACAGGGCACACATCAGCAGGGCTTTCTGATCAGCTACAGAGAGTATGGCAGAATTCTCCCCAGATCCTTCTATACACTGCTTTGGAGCAGTTGAGCATAAGAGCAGAGCTGTAAGCATCCAGCAAGGCAGTGCTGGCACAGCCAGGCAATCTCTGGTCATTTCTGAATAAGGGTCTTGTGGCTTAGCTGAGGCAATGACAGGTTTCAGCCACAATCCTGCCCCTTCCTAGCAAACCTACCTTCTGAATAGCAAATTGGCAGACACGCCAGTTTGGCTGGACCCCAGGCCTTCCTGGATCCCTTCCCTGACTTCTCATCATGCGTGTTTTAAATTACTGTTTAAATCAAAGATGTCAGTGATTCAGGCCAAAGGGTTTTGCTGAGAGGTAATCTCATACTTTTTCTCTGGCATCCTTCCTTGTGCTGATCCCAGCACTGAAGGCTTGGGGATCAGGAGGGGGCTGGAAGGGCTGCCTTTGCATACTGCACAGAGTACAGCCCCCTTCTTTGGAGAACCAGAACATTTTGTCTAATATTTCTTCCTACAGGAAGGACATGAGACAAACCTTACATGCCAGATCTTTTCTGTTTTTTGACACATTGCAAATTGCAGTTTTTAGGCTTGTTTGCTTTGCTGGTTTGTTTGTTCATTCATTTCCAGGAGAGTCGCATTTGTTCCAGGGTCTTGGGATCAGGGTGGGTGTATGCAATCGTGTGAATGCTGTATGGACTGTATGAGAGCAAATTTTATTTTGCAGTATTTGGCTTCAGTGATCTGGCTGCTCTGTTGTTCCTCTCTCTGGGTACGAGGTCACTTCCTGGTGATGTGGATGAACCCAAAACCCACCAGTAGTCTCTGTGTGAGCTGAATGATACTTTCAAATCACTGCAGACTAGGAGTCTTTTTGAGGACTGCCCAGCTTCTCTAAACTTAGGCAACAGAACCTCAAAATGAGAGAGAAGGAATCTAATATCTGCTGCCAAACTCTGCAGGAGAGAATAAACTCTGCTCTAAGCACAGTGGATATTCATGTATACTCCCTACTCTATGACAGCATATCCCACTGGAGACACTACCTATACCATTGGTGATGTCTGAATGCATAGAAACAGCCTCTGCTTTTATAGCCTCTCCTGTTTCGGAAGGTGCTTCAGTAATTATCTGCAGTACTGAATTCCCTAGGTTGGACAGAAAGAGAAATGCATTTCCTTCCCTGTCACCTTTAATAGCACTGCACCTCCCCTTTGCTTCTCAACCTCAGCAATGCAATGGGATGCCTCTGGTGGGATGGCTGGCATAGTGGATTGGTATTACATCCTGCTCCAGGTTCAAGCAGGGGCTAGCTGAGTAGGATTTGGGGGAGGGGAGGGTGTGGAATGTTAAAAAAGCTGTATATTTGCCTTTAGTTTATGGGTAAATTTAAAGTGTATAAATCAACAATTGCTTTGACACAGCTCTTCCTTGTCCTCCACTTTGCACAAGAAATTCTCTATGGGGGCTTATTTCAGCTTTACCCTTATCTCAAGCTCCTTCTCTTGTCTCCCTTCTTGTATGTCTCTCTATCTCAGCCTCTTTGGTTAATTCTGTTAAATTCAATAGACCTAAGAGTCCTTTTTATAAAAGCCTAATAAAATAGGATCATGGCTTTATGAAGTGCATGAACATGAAAAAGTCAAAGCTGTAAATGCATGTTCATCTAAAACCATCCAGGACACAGACTAATACTCTCAGGCATGAGTGAGGCTCAAGGAGTTAGTCTGAGGGGCACAAACCACTTTTATTTCCACCCCTGGCAAACTCTTCAATCTCAGCACCCCAGTAGCAGTATCTGGATCCCTTCTGCATGGGATGTTTCCCCCAACCCCCAACTTGGCTATAACACACCACTCTTACTCTCCAGATTTCTATCCTCACCAGTCCCTGACAAGGATTTGCACCCAGATCAATCTTTTCTTGTCCTTTTTTTTTTTTCCCTGTCCTAAGGCCTCAACAGCTGCATCTCATTCTAAGTAGCACAGAAGTCCCCAGTGGGTGGGAAAGATGTCTCCTCATGGTGATCCAACCTACTGTTGTCTTTTGACACCTGATTGATTCTCTTCTACTCCCTAAATGCTGAAAGAAGCCATGTACTTCCAGTCATGTCCTGTTCTTGCACTGTTTTACAGACTGGACAACACTGAATTAAAATTTATGATCCAGAATTTGAAAAAGAAAATAAAATTTTAAAAAAGTAAATATAGGTATGTCAGTATAGTTCTCAGGTGGTTTCTTAATAATTTTTCCATTCAAAAAATAATATAAATGCTGTCATACACTTGCCTCATATATGTTTCCACTGATCAGTCAATGCTTTCCACAGCATCCTAGGAACTTTCATGGAAATATTCTGGTGAACATCAACACCACTCTGGTTCTACGGGATTTCTGTGGATAGGAACTATCCAAGGTTTCTTGAAAGTCTGATTTTTAATGACACATACTCAGACATGCATCTGGGACATCAGCAATATTGAAAAACAATCTGGGATTCTCTCTTCCATCTAGCAGTGTAGCAGGAGGGGACATTCATGTCAAAGGGACATCTGCCTTTTCTGAATTTCTAAATCAGTTACTTCCATCAAAAAATAAATCACAGCCACCCCCATTCTTCAACAAAGGTTTAATATCAAAGCACTGCTAGACAGATGTAGTAATAGGATAAATGATTACTATGGATTTAGCTGTGTAGCAAAACAGGCATTACTCATTATTCTATGGAATCTATTAAAATTAAACATTAGATCTAACTTAACATAACTTTTCAAGATTTCAAGTTTAGAGCTGTAGAATACAAATCCCAAACATATCCCAGTCTAAGAGAAGGTCAGAAAGAGGTAGGAATCCACAGTCAGAGCTGATTTTTAATCAAATTCTCCTAGGTAAGGACAATACTTCTTTGTGCAGTAGACTCTGAATGATTTGAGAGGCCAATTCAAGCTTATCCACTATTTTTCTCACTTAGTCTACAATGTTTCTGAGATTAGGTTTTTGGTACTTTCCTCTTTCTAAAGCTAGGGTATCCATTCAAAGACCTCCTAGCACTTACATGTAAAGGGGAAGGGCCTGATTTCAGTTTTATGCTCAGAAGGAAGCCAGAGTAACAAACAAGTACAAAGACGGTTAAGAAAATGTTGCTTGTCAGACCTGTCACCTGACTGAAGCACACTAGGACAATAGAGGGATTTTGTTCCTTCTCCATTTTGTTGTTCTACCAGTGTTTCTCAGTTTCTTGGAATAGACAATTCTAATACTTGAGAGCAGTATCGATTCCACATTTAGTTCTTGTCATCTCTACCAAGTTGGTCATTTAGTGCCAACAGGCAAAGGGCAATATGCTCCATTCCTGTTCCCGTGGGGTATTCATTCCCTGAGGGAAGAGATCTGGCCAAGAGATAAGCAGGGAAAATTTGAGTGGGTTAGAACTTTATTTTCAATGTTCACAGCACTTCAGTCAGCTGCACTGTGAGATCTGTCTGGGAGGAAATTGCTGGAGGAATGTCTTTATACATGGAGAGTATTGATGTTTATGGTTTCTGCCTGACAGCATTTTCCCTGAATGACCAGATACCTTCAGTTCCCTGTGTCACCAGTCTTTGGGTCATTTTCATATCTCTTTCTGTAATGAAAGAAGTGAACTAATGATATTATAACTAAAGAAATCAGAGATGATAGCTAATTAAAGAGGGGAAATTAAATCTGTGTGAAGCTCATGTAATGAACTTCTAAGGAATTATCAGCTCTATAGGTCAGAGGTGACCTCAGAGCTTCTGCACCAACTTTTTTTGGTAATAACAGACTTGAAAACTACACTACAATAGCAGGGGTTAGTCTCTGTTGTAAGGTGCCTACTCTTCCTTCAAAAACATAAACACCCACACCTTCATATCTTCATGAGTTGAGTTCATGGAGAAGAAGCTCAGGTTTTATTTTGTGCCACCTCTATTTGAAAGGTTCAGCCATGGGTTAAACTCCATGCCCTGCAACATTTCAGAGCAATCAGGGAAGACAGACAGATGGTAACACCGGGGAATGGAGGGAAGCTGATTTATATGCAGCTGAAACACAGCCGTGGGGCTGCTGCCAAGCCATATAGATGTGGTGGCAACACAAACAGAGACACACAGAACAGCCTGTGCAAATATAAACACTGCCACACGTGATGAGGGTTCACCAAGTTCATGCAAACACCAGGGAAGGAAAAGAAAAAAGATACTTAACTGGGGAGGCAAGTGTAAAGATTATGTCAGGCACAGGAGCTCCGTTAAACAAGAAAACGGGTAAAAAAAGTGCCTCCTCCCTTGTTTTGAAGAAAAGCACACTTAGATAACAGGAATTTGCAGCAGATTTAAAGGACACAGGCCCAACTTCTTGTGTCATCAGGAGATATTCTTAACACTGCAGTGCATAACAGTTGTTATCAGTGATCAGTTTTCCTCTCCTAACTAGATCTGGTGGCTGGTGGTTCATGAAATTATGTCTCAGGTTGATCATTCTATTTGTTACTCTGTCACTTCAGGATTATTTCCAAATGTTGAAGGCTCATTACCGAAAGCTGGCCTGGCACTGGCCACCCCATTTCTTCTCTAGCTTTCCCATGTGAACCTACATCAAGTTCAGCAGAAAATAAAAGCCATCATCCTGCTACAAGGGGCTTGCATGGAACGAATTTGTGGAGCTGAGTATAGTCCCTAGAGGTTATGAATTGCAGGGTAGAAACCACCAAAGTAATTATTGCTGACTGCTATCCTAGGACAGAAGGGACATGGAAACTAAACACTCAGCCAGAGCTGAGGACGTCTCCTCCACCACCACGAAGTCCTCCTGGCCACAGATGTAATAACAAACCGTATTCTTGCTTCGGAGTATCATGTTGCTGAGATGCCAGTGCAGCATTTTTTAGCAGCACCAAACTGCAGAAAATATTGTATTCCAGATAGTTAGTTTGCCAGGATGGTATGCCTTTCTTTCACAGAAAAAGCAATTCCCGCACTTCCTCTACTGCACATACACCTCTATTTGTATCCCAATGTCCCTCTAACACCTGCCTCTTTGCTGCCATCCATTGACAGCCTCCAGGTAGAAAAAAGGCAGAGTCACTCTCTGCCATCTGTGAAACCTTCAAATATCCCCATCAAAAGCTAAGCACTCAACAAACAAAACTGTGGTATCTTAGCCAGGGCCCAAAGGGACACCGCAATTTCCTCTGGGCTGAGAGATTAGATGGTTAGAGCAAGAACTTTCAGCCAGAAGGCTCCCATCCAAGCCCAGCCACTGACTCAAAGTCCATAACCACCTACAGGCCTTTGCCAAATACAGCTGTAAGCAGAAAGTTATATCCATGAGACTGATGAGACACAGTGTCCTCTTGTTTTTTGCTGTTTATAATATTGACCTAAACAGACCACATTGGTTAGTTGAAATTGGTTGAGATATCCTTGAACAACAGGCCTTGCCATTGTACCCTTAGTTACATTGACGCTCTTGGCTGTTGGCACATCCCCTGTCCACTCTCAGAAGTCAACTCCACAGATGTTGAGAATATTCCAGCCTTTTACTGTGTCAGCCTTACCTTTTTCATGAAGTGAATCTCCCCTGCACAAAAAGAGTAATGATATTATGAAGCTGAAGTTCTACCTATTTTGTACCCCATAGCTTCTTGTTCCAATGGAATATTTATATCCATATGTGGTTAGTTGGATACTCATGATTTGCATTCTCTTTTCCAGAAGGATGAGGCTGTGCTGGAATCTCTCACGTACTAATTAACCCACCTGCAAAAATATATAAATACATACTATTTCAAGATCTCAGTCTACCACAGTGCTTCAGACTCCTACTTTCTTGATATTTTTTTTCTTCAGTATCTTAATCTCTCCAAGTCTTTCCCAACATTTGTTAGGCACTGTTATTACCTCATCTACTAGATGACTGTGCCTTTTGCTCTCCAGACAGATTGAGAATGAAGTGACTATTGCTTTTTGCATCATGTTTTTGATAAGGACATGGAGTGAACTCTAAAATATAGCAACACGAAAGTAATTTGTCTTTTCAAAAATGCATCAAAATTTCTTCACATCTGTTTACATTCTCCAGTTCTACATCTCATCTCCATAGGGACTGAGCAACTCTGTTTGGTCTGACACAGAAATCTGGATATTTGTTCTGACTCCTTGTGAAGGCTGTACAACCCAAAGCACAGTTCCTTTGGATACATCTCCATTCCAGCAAGATCATATTTCACCTTTT
>VXAU01005247.1:2631269-2660278 GCA_013399695.1 Formicarius rufipectus
ATGAAGTGTTCTCCATAGTGTGAAGAAGGGTCAGTTGACAGCTCTGGAAATGGAGGTTCTCTGCTTAGACAGAGAAGACGCAATATGTGTTTCACTACTCCACCCACTGGAAATGAAACTTCAGCTTGGAACCTCAGTAAAAAGAAACAAAGAAAGTTCAGTCTCCATGACCAAAAGCTAGCTCTTCTGCTGTTGCAATAAACAAAAGTGGCAGTTTTGAAAAAAAGGCACATCTCGGCAAGTCTTGCTTACCCTCTTTGGATTAGATCACAGAATCATGGAATTGTTTAGGTTAGGAAAGACTTTTAGATCCTAACTCCTGTGCAAAGATTCTTTTACCCGTGTGAGGCAGGTGTACCCTGGCTGTTGTCAGCAGGCATGTAAACCGACCCCTGATCAAAAATCCCCAAATTCTGCTGGTGACACCAGGCTCAGAGCCAGGTATTGAACTGTTGGCCCTTCCTGTTTCTTTCCTCATCATTCCCTGCAACTGGAAGGATAAAGAACAGTAGTTGTGCTTCTGATCTCTTAACCAGTGGTCCCAAGATGCTGAAGTCTCTCTGATACCATCTGTTCTTCCTCTTCCATTGACAAGTAGTTCCAAACACTCACATTTCACCAACTTTCCTTGGTTCCAGACAGAAATCATGTCAGCAATAAATCAGACTTGCTTCCAAACTATTCACCAGTATCAGCCTCCGTAGATGCAGTACTTTGAAGATCTGGAAGGCCGATATCAATCCATATTTCTATTGGTTGCCTTGAGCATACCATTCAGTTCTTGCCATTCCCCAGCTCAACTGGAATGCACAGTCAAGCCAAGACTGCTAGGATGCAATGGGAGAGCCTGGCAGCAATCACAGCCTTAAATAAAAATTTGCTCCCACATCCCTTGAAGGAGTGCAACATGAATATACAGTTTCAATGTTATCTTCCTTGAAATCCATCTTTAAAACTTCCCTTCTTTATAACATAGAAGGCAGTCTCTTGTTAGATCTCTGAAATCTTGAGACACCTGATCATTACGTTTCATAGTTCAGTATTTATTAATTTTTCTGCTCCCTCTCTTTAAGAGGGTTATCTTTTTGATTACGAAGTTTATCAAATGATTTAATGTTGTCTTATGATGAACTTATGAACAGGAATGACCATAAGTAAACCCCATTTACAACATCCATTTCAAATGTGATGCATTTATGCTCTGTCTCAATTTCAAAGACAGAAAATCCACAGTTCTGTGGAAAAGCTAAGGTTCGAAAAATACCCTTTAAAGAATAGGATGGGGCAGATCAGGCTGGGAAACCATTACAAGTGATTCCCTCTGTCCTGGAAATGGCCTTTAAAAGGCACTGGTATTAGCACTAGACCTACAATTCAGTAAAAGGAGGACTTTGATTCCTCGCACCACCTCTCTTCTTAGTAGAATTGTGTCACATAAAGTGTGAAAGAAAATGAAAGCTGAAGGAGGAGTCTGAGCTGTCCTCCTCCTGCTATATAACTTCAGTCCAGTTCTGTCCAGACTCATTAAACCCCATTGGATGTACTTCTCTCTCCCTCACAGAATCATTGTTTCAGTAATGAAAAAAGAGCGAGGATGGCTGTGTGGTATTTATAGCTGTCAGTGATTTCACAAGCTGTTGTAAACATCCCTGCCACTTAAAGATCATGAAGCATGTTCAGAATACATTGACCATATACTGCCACAGTCAGTGCCTTTTTGGTAGAAATTAAATTGTATTTAAGACTCCATGGCTGACTGTGATGGATTGGTTTCCATCATAAAAACTGAAATGCTTTAATGAGAACATGTTTTATGAGTCTAGCTGTTAGCCATGGGGGTGTCACCATACTGTAACCTTCCAACTCTTTTCCTCTGGGATGAATCAAAGGTGGCTGGACCACAAATTTATTACAAAGACAGGTGCTGGAGCAGGAGGAATGAAAGAACAAGAGAAAGAAAAGGAAAGGAGGGAGGGAAGGAAAGGATGGAGGGAAGAAAGGAAAGAAAGAAAAGGAAAGGAGGGAAGAAAAGGAAGGGCAGGAAAGGGGGAAGGAAGGAGGGGATGGAGGGGAGGGAAGGAGGGAGGGAGGCAGCCAGGAAGGCAGGCAGGAAGGCAGGCAGGAAGGAAGGAAGGCAGGAAGGAAGAAAGGCAGGAAGGGAGGAAGGGAGGATGACAAACAACTACAAGGCAGCATTTGCCATTTGCCTGGGCTGTAATTTGTTTGCACGCCAGATGTCTGTATAGTTCCGGCTGACAGCATTGCAGAGGGTGGGAAGTTCATCACTGCCCAAAGCCAAGAGGAAGAAAATTTTAAAAAATTAAAACAAAAATTACTTTACTGTTTATTTCCTTCACCAGTAAAAGCTATGTCTCTCCAATTATGTAGTTGATTATCCCATGCACTAACACTTTCCCTTGTAAACATGTGGTTGGAGTCCTCTTCAGAATTTGGCCAGACCAGTTGAAAAAATGGATTTTAATGGAATAGGGTGAGGGAACTGTCAAATGCAACTCTCTAATTAGTATATGAGTTTGAGAGTGAAGGCCTGGGGTGAAGAAATGTAGTTATTCAGTTCTGTTATATTTGAACAAGCTTATTTACATTCCTCACCTTATATCTTTTCCTCTTGCACACATCTTCCTTTCTTCACCTCTCACTCCCTCCCACCATTCTTGTTTCTTTCTTGCTTCTTGCCAAGTCCATCACATACCCGGGGTCAAACAGACAGTTCTGCAGATGGGTTGATGATACTGCAAAACACTCAGTATGAGATGTTTCTATCTGGCCTACAGATGGGAGACTCATAAACACTTGATACACCCAGTCCCCCATTACTGGTCTAACAGTCTTTCTACTGGAAAGCCAAGAGCTTCCCCAGGCAATGCAAGGAGTTGCCATATGTTCAGAATACTAATAATTCCTCTAAAAACTCATGTGTATTCAGGCTAACAGAAAAAATGAAATTCTTTTCTTCTTAGTATGTTTTCAGTCATTGCAAAAGGATCCATCTGTATGAGCTGTTGTGTGGGTATTGGCAGGCCTTGTCAAATGGATCTGTGTGAGTGTGAATGATGCTTTTGGTCTTAAGTAATACAGATTGATTTCATTTAAAATATTTTTCATCGGGATCTTCTGTCCCTGATGACACCTCATCACAATTCCTCAGAGACACCACCACTTAATCTGCCTGAATCATAACACAGTGTTTCTGAGAATTGCATATATCCCTGCAAACACCAAGCAGGAAAAGGAGGCTGTTCCATATCTCCAGAGTGCTACTCCATCCTGCACAGAGGAATGGACCCCTCTGAAGTCAGAATACCCTGGAGTAGGCAATAATTAAGAGCCTTCTCTTCCCTGTGAGATTCCAACTTTGATCTTAGAACATCCACATATGTCAGAAAGGAAAGTCCCAGGATATTCTTCCATGCGTGAGGCCTAAAAGTGAACACCCTGCCTCTGTCCAATAGCACCCCAAGGAATGAGGACTTAAGTGAAGACCACATGAGTCTGTGACAGTGAAGGATTCCAGCCCGTATTTAGTAGGAAAAAGCTCATTAGCTTGGGTTTTCTGGGTGAGTTACTGCACAGAAATTGCCTTCTTCTTCCTGAATTCCTTTTGTGGTTTGAGATTGACAGAGCATCCTTCTTTGCACACCAGAAATACTTAAGCAGTGTTGTTCTGTGGCACCTTCTGTCCTAGCTATAGTCATATTTTTTTTGTACGTACATGTAAATCCCTAAGGAAATTGTAAAAAGTTCCCCAGACCTCGGTGAAAGCAAACTGGCTTCTCATTGAGACACAAATTAGGTGTGCTGAGAAAAGAACATCTCCAAAGGGAAATTTGGAGAGTTGTTCCCTGAGTCTTGTGCCAGATTCCTTTGTAGCCTCAAGGTCTTGGTGTTCAACAGAGACTACATCACTCTTAGGAAGAGGCTAGAAAACATGACTGAAAGTGCTAAAATGCCATTGTATACACAGCGTCACTCCCTAACCTCAAACACATTTTGAATCACCAGCTCTCAGAAGACATATAACAAAAACAAGAAAGATCCAGAGCAGAAACATGGAAGGATTTCCATATAGAGAAGACTTAGGAAGGAGCCCTGTGATGCAGATCATTGACAAATACAAGAGAGGAATATAAATCTATGACTGATGTGTACCTAATGCCCTCATCACACTCTCAGAATGAGGGATTTTCAGCTCTTTCTGAAGCACAGGCTTAGCTTGAAACATGCAAGCTGTTCCTGTCACATCTTCATGTGAACCCCATGGATTACTCATAAGGCTGAAATTTTGGCACCTGCCTCAGGATGTTGCTGAGTCAGTGCCCCAGTGTGAAGAACAGCAAGTGGACAGGACTGCCCCGTTCATCACAGTGGGGCTCTGTGGAGAGCCAAGCAGTGGTTGTGATATCCAATCGCAGACCACTAACTGACTCAACCTACCTTCATTCTTGGAACCTTAGTTTCTTCAAACCAGAGAATGTTATTCCTTCAGATTAATTCAATCTCTGTGACATTCGATCCAGCCTGTGTACACTGGGGGTGCCTTTCTGCCCTTTCCTTCAGAGCATTTCAGACCTATTTCTAAAATGCACAGCACTTCTATCTAGCTGTACTACATTAAGCAAACAGCCCTCAGTTGCTCCACACCCCACAGTGGTCCCCATCACTAACACAAGGAAAATTTCCACAGAGAAAATGGGGTTTTGTATTCAGAAGAGGCTGATACATGCTGTAGAAGTTCCACAAAAGCCATTTGTGGTGAGATATTTGTATATTGAAGCTGCCTTTAAAAATTTTAGTTTCATAAAAGACTCTGTCATCTCTAAAAAAAAAATACTGACACATTTACATTAAAAACAGAATTCTTGGAAAACTGTTTTGTCTTCTGTTAGCTGCAAATGAAAGAAGAAAATAGTCCACATTGGTAATTCTTTTGTCAACAATACAGCACAAAGGCCTTGGGATCCTCTACAGTCTTGTCTAGTACTTATTGTTACTCACATGGTGAACAACTTTTGTATCTTCTTAAATGCGGTGTAGGAGAATATTTACATAATGAATCAGATGGAAAAGGCTGGAAGGATTCGTTCTTATCTACACTGATGTTCATCCCACCAATTGTAGCCATTTGTAAAATAGGTGCCTAAATTAAGTAGCTGTCTAGATTATTTTGTTCATGAAGAAAAGTAGATATTTTCAATCAGGAATACCCTCCATCTTTGGGATGGGCTGTGATAAATATTTCTTAGAGATACACAGCTTTCCACACTGCCTAAACTGGGATCTATACAGTGTGCTGTAGCAAATATCTAAGTACTAGATAGTTTAAATTCAGATATCAATCACATCTTGAGACTGCCCTCCAGTGTAACATTAACCATACCCCTCACTGGATGAACTCCTTCATCTTATCGTTTTTCACTAACCTGCTGGGTTATTCCCTCTCTGGTAAAGCTGTGTCACATGCCTATGGGATAGCACACTGATTTTGCTTTTTCTTGGTGTGATATTTTCCCCCTCACAGCCTATCATATGTTAGTAAATCTTGTTTCATGTCCCCACAATAGCAGACTTCTCTCCTTTCTATGTCTGTCCCTTTTGCACTTTGGTTGAATTCTGGGGACTTTCCCACCCTCTGTCACTTCGTCCAGTCACAAAGCCACAGCCCTGCCACAGCCTGGTTTGCCAAATGTGTTGCATAAGGTTTAGTTTTGTGGGTTTCCTCTGGAACAAGGAGAATACAAAGATCTTCTGTGGCAGCAGAAACATCAGTTTCTCTCTCAGGGTACATTAGGAGTGGACTTGGGTCTCTTCATTTCCAAGTGATTACAGAGTTTAAACTTAAGCAGGATTACAGAACAGGAGGAAGGTGCTCAGAAATGCCTGAAAGTTCTAAAAGGAGATAATTTTAGTACTAAGTCCTGAGTTAACAGCCAGGGTATGCCCGGGGATACTGCCAGCAGTATTTTTTACCTGCCACTTCAATAACATCACAGATGAGTGGCTTCTGACCCTTGCTTGGAGCAGGTCACATTTCCCACCATCTCACACCTAAAATCCCTGCTGTGTCCCCTTACTATTCTGCCTGTACCTCTGGCAATCCCTGTGGTGCTTCTGCATGGCAGTGCCAGGTCCAATAAAGGAGCCAGGGTAAGAGTATTCATTTGTGTCTTGCTCCCCACCTACTGTGGACGAGGCTCTGGATTACACACAGGCATCTGGACACTGCACAACACAGTCTGGTGGGAGAAAAATGCTAAGAAGGTAGTGAGGCTGTACAGTCACCCAGTGACATACAGCCTATAGCAGGAAACAGGCTTTTCTGCGCACATTTTGCACATGAGGAACCAAGGGAGAGTATTTAGCCCTCATGGTTAATGTGGAAACTTCCCCTGATGTGTTTAAGCAACATTATTTTGTGGGCAACATCTTGGCTTATCATGGAACACCATTTCTGCTCCTCATTCTGTTAATGACAACCAAGAGGGAAATGTTTGGCATTCTCTATGAACACTCATGGCAGTTCCAGGAAGGGCATACTTAGTGTCTGTGGCCTATATCAGGCAATGTTCAGCTTAAGGCAGCTGCCAACAAGCTAGAAGATTGTTTAAGAACATTAGGCAGCTGACCTAGGTCTGACCACATGTACATATGGCCCTTCAAACTGGAGAAAATAAGAACAGTACAATTAAATATGCTGTTCCCCCCAGGCCTACATACGCATGTTAATCTCTGCAAGTTTATTAATCCCTATTGAATTTCTTCTTCAGGACCTCATACAGACTTCCCTGGAAACTCTTCTCCATCCATGACATCCTCTGACCATGCATCTGACAGACTGACTAAAGGTGGCAGGAGGAACTGCCCCCTTTGGCTGATTCTGACATGGCTTCCTCAGCTCCACTTGGTGCCCACCTCAGAGGTGTCCTCCTCTGCCCTCGAGCATTCCCAGGACTGGCTCTGCATCCCCCTGCATTGGCACTGCTAACATATGGCAGCTGTAACCAGTGAGCCGGGACCTTTGCAGTGAAAGAGTTAAAGCTCAGCTTCTTATCCATCCTGCTCCAGTGCTCCAGCTCCTCTTTTACAGAGTTAATACTCCACACATGGTCTGTACCAGACAGGTATTTGAGACAAGATAGTGATCAGCTGACATATTTCAGAGGTACAAACCAGCTGTAGTGGTGTTCTCCGAGATCTACTCAAGCGCACCCAGAGAAAAGCCACTGAACACAAAGGAAGGAGATGGCTCAGCATGTCAGAACATGGTGTCTGGTTCTGCTTCTGCTCTGCAGGAGTAAGGAGGAAGTAAAAAAACTTCAGGCGCTCCTAAACCAAAGTGTGTGAATAGCTGAGGCTGGGGAAGAAGTTGCCCCCTGCCAACACATACTCACACATGCAATCGTTTCTTCTATCCGTATCTCCTCGGGGCAACTGAGTTTATGGTTAAGCCAATTGCTGGGTCACTGAAGTACGAATTCAAGAAATATAAAAACCTGCCTCCATGACAGCAATACATGAAAGCACAAATGAGCAGAAAAGATGGAAGGAAAAAAGAAAGCTAGGAATGAATCAGAGCTGATAGCCCCAGAGAAGGTACTACAGAAGGTATCTCAGCACCTACTCTCTGCAACAGCCTTCCCCAGCCTAATCAGAGCCGTTCTTTTTCTGACACCCCCACAACAACAAATCCAAAAGGGTTGATGCTTGTTCCAGAGAGATGGCAAGGAACGCTCCACTCCTACTTAAAATCAGGAGACTGCAGACAGTTTTGCACCTGGCAGGATGAGGTCTTTTGGGTCTTGGAGGGAAGATCCCGTCTTACGGCTGGAGATGAATGACAGCCATCTGAGCCCTTGTCCCACGCTGTGATGGGTGGCAGGGCTGCTGTCTGAGCCACTCTGGCCAAGTTTTACAATGGTACCATTATCCATCAGCCATCTGGCAGGCGTAGCCTTTATTTTTTCTGCATCCAGCCCTGTGTTGGCAGATGTTAGGTAGAAAGGGAGGTTGAAAAGGGGTAGATGGGAGATTTGACATCTTGTCCCTTCTCCCCTTTGCTAACATTCCTTTGGCTTGTAAGTCTGACAAACCAGTGACAGGAGAAGATTGTTATCAGCTAAGTTCTTTGCAAGGACACAGGGTCATGTGTTTTCCATCATTTCCTCTTAAGACTGCAACGGCAACATACAAACACCTTTCCTAAGAACCAGCAAGGAAAAGCCTGATTGGCAAAGCAACTTGGAAAAACTCTGGGTTTGGTTCTTTTGTTCGTAAGAAGGTAGGAATGGCACATCCTCCAAAATATTCTTGATGGTCATTGATATTCTTGGTTATTAAAAAGCTGCTCATGAGTGTCTAGGGCAATGTAGTGGGTGTAGTGAAGAGGGAAGGCAGAGGGGGGCATGAAGGTCTTCAACACATTACTGTCACACAGGTTTCACAATAAGAGTGCTGACGGGGCCTGACCTGCTCCACAGACTCATTTCCTGGAAGAAGAGAGTGCATCCTCCCCAAATATGGCCACACTGCCTCAGTTGATGATGCTGTTATTCATTACTTCAAGACCAAAGCAGGGACTGAAGTCCCATTGTTCTCAGCACTGTATTAACAGAACAAGGACAAGACAGACTCTGGTAACCAAACCCAGCAGGAGAGGGGCTCCCTTGCACTCAGCCCCTCCGCTGGGTGGTCTCAGCAGAGGTTGTGCTCTTCTGGGGAGACTAGACTTAAGAGGCCAACATTCCTCCAAGTGGCTAAGCACTAAAAGTGAAGGCAGAAGGAAAAGCAAGCAGGCAGAGAGGCTGCCCAAGGCACTTGCCTGCACCACAGAGCAGTGCTCCTCTCTGAACAGGCTTGCTGACTTCTGCCAAGGTCAGACTCATCCAGAAACTTGTCCAAAGACAGCGTGTCTCACTCTCTGAGTTTAACATGACGCCTTCTGGTCTCTGCAATTCCCCCAGCACCTCTCAAAGGCGCATGGATTTGATTTTTGGCAGCTGTTCAGTGGGCCACATGTTCGGCTGATCTGGATGATGTGATTGTTTTTGGGAGGACTTTCCAGGAACATAAAAATTGCCTGGAGGATGTGTGTAGCTGGCTGAAGCAGGCTGGTCTGAAAGCAGAAACCCATCCAACTGTGACTAGTTATAGTCCCAGGTGCAGTCAGTTGGTCCTATCATGTCTTCCACAGGGTGTGTCTCAACCTCCAGCCAGGACAGACACTCTGGGCACACACAACCCCCAGAAACAGCAGTTGAAAGGAGACACTACGGCCTTGCATGAGGTGTGCAAGTCCTGATTTTGCTCTACATTAACTGGTGAAAGAGCAGGAGCAGGGCTTGGTTCTTGGAATTAGCTGTGTCCCTGCTGAAGTCACTTCAGGGGGGTGGCACAGAGCTGCACACCCAGCACTCACAAGAGCTTGGAGGGAAAAAATATGAGGATTTTTTGGAGTTAGCTGATGGTGAGGAAAATAAAGTGTCACTCATCAGAGTGAGATGTAGGGCTCTTATCCAGCAGAAGGATTTTGAGCCTGAAGCTCAGCCCAAAGATCTGTCATGAGTAATGGTTGGGTGTCACGCTGGCTACCAGTGACCAGAGGCACTGAGTCCCCTGGTTTGGCAGGAGCGCACTCAGATCAGAGACTGCTCCTTGTAGCAGCAACTAAAGGAGATAATGAAACATAGAGATTTCCACTGTCATGCTTGATTGATAACACACAAAAATTGGGTTTCTCTGTCAGGATACTTTTTTTTGCCCTCAGGGGAAAAAAAAAAAAAGAAAAAAAAAAAAAGCAGACAATACTACACCAGCTTCTCTAGACACTATGGAAAGTCAAATTTCAAAAACCTCATCTTTGACTCAGAAGATTTAAAATGACCAGTAGAATGGAGGATTTCTAAATGAGGACACCAGAATAAAAAGAGCAGTCTCAACTGCCTGATCCTTCATCCCACAGTCCAGTCGTTTCTTCAGGAGTCTTTTTCTCAGACAGGTTCCTCCTGTGCATCTCTCAGCATCCACCTACAGAACTGTTCAACTGGCCATCTCACCCAAGAGGCACAGACAAATCTTTTGGTGGAATAATACTGAGCTCACATGGGGATACCTCTCACAAGAGTCTTTCGTAATGCAAACCTTCACACAAATGCCCAAAACTTCCTTGGAGCCTCATCACATTTCTTCCTTATTTGTAATGGGCTTCAGTAAAATTCATTGTCCATCAAATCCATGTGTCCAAGATTATGTAGTAGGAATCCTGGAGTGTGTGAAAGTGTTTGCATTTTGCTGTTGGACATCTTAGCTAAAATGCAAATTAGGTGTCACTCTTCAGTAAATTACATGGTACTAAACTTTCCTTCTTTTTCCTTGTGTTGCAAACATACACGAGGGAAGGATGGCCTCTCCTATCAACTTCTAGAGATGCTGATAGCTCAGTCAAGCAGCAAGGTTTGGCTGGGCCTTTCTGTTTGTAAAAGCTTGCAAATCTTGCAGCTTAAAAACTGTAAACATATGAAAATGCTGCTAAATCACTCAGGTGCACACAGTTGAGGGAACCCACCAAGCCTATGAACAACACAGGAACCCAACAGGAAAATGGACGTCAGGTAGTGTATGAAATGAGGACTGCAAGTCTCGGAGGGGGAGATGAACCCTGTATGGCTCAAAATCTGCTCAAAACTACCTCAGGTAGGAGCTGTGGTGCATTTCCTTACAAATCTTTGCTAGAGAGATGTCAACTCCCATCTTTCTGTGCTATCATGTGTTGGTTTTGGCACCAACAAATCCAGGTGCATTTCAAGTCTTAAATACTAAGTTCTTCTCTGATGGGCTGCCGTGACTGCTCCAAAGAGTGCCTGCCTCTCACACTGAGACCTTATGATGGATAGAAATAATGTTTTACTACTAGCAATTACAGCAAGAGAAAACAAATTACTCGTCGCAAGTTTGGGTTACAATAAAGCAGCTGATGCTGGGTCTCTTGAGACAATTAATACAGCTCAGCCTGGAGAACAACATGACTGTGAGAGCTAACAGCCAGCTGGAAGACTGCAAACAGACTAGTAAAATGGCAAAGTCAGCAATTACTACCTTTTCCTGGCTGGTTGTGTATCTTATGCTAAAGTGAGGTGACAACCTTTGGTCACTTTATGGGCTTTAATCACAAACGGTGCTCTCAGCAAGAGAACCCAACCTCCCACAGCTTTGCATTCCCTGCTGCAGTCCCATAAAGCACCAACCAAACACTGACTGCCTGCCAGCACCACGGCTGCACTAAGTGGGTGTATCAAACATCAGCTTAACAGTGTTTCTGTGCACAACAGGACATTTGTTCCTATGTTCAGTCACCTCTACAGTTTGATCCAGCCCTTGAAAAACAAGTCAATGTGGTATTATCACTCAGGCTTGAGCATGACCTCAGGCAGGAGGCAATCTGAATGTTAGAAGGAAGACCTGGGAGCTAGCACCAAAATCTGTGCAAGTGCAGATAGCTGCAATGGACCAAAACACTAGGCACTACTTGAAACAAAAAAAGTATTAAAATCCGGGTTTGTCTCATGGAATCAGCCAGCGCCTGATGGACAAAGCACCATTTTCCAGGGCCATTGCTCTCTCTCTGTCCCTCTGTATAAGCGTGCTGCTTGCTGAGGTGGTCTGCTCTGCACCACTGGGGTCAAAACCTGAGAGATAATGCAGGACAGAAACATAACACACAACACAACTGTCTACAAGGCGCATCTGGATGCAGTGTAAACCTCACCTCTTTGTCACTTAAGTCTCCCTCTGGGAAAAGCAAAACCAGTTTAGATTTGTGCAATAATAAAAACCAAAACAAAATTGTGATTAGAGATGTGGAAACGCTGCCACAGGATGAGACCCTGCAAAATGTGGACTGGTTTAGATAAAGCAGATGAAATGTCCAACTGCCCAAAACAGAAGCCCCCTTCAACCATGTTTTCCTTTCCCCAGGAGAAGGAAAAGAAAAACAATGAACTGTGGGACTGCTCCCAGCATTGATTACCTCCACCTGCTCCCTCCTGGATATAACCCTGAGAGTTACTGTCTTCTATACCTCCAATGGACTTCCCATTCTCCTCTCTTCCACACTTGTCATCTGTGATGGAACAAGTGTGACAGCTTCTCCAGGTCTCAGCTGAGCAAATATCCCACACACAGCCATGAGAACACTGATACATCTTCTAAATTCCCCTACCACCTCCTTTCCCACTTGTTTTGCCTGACATGATGTTGCCCACATGGGACTGGCCACTCTCATCCCTCCATAAGCATCCCAAAAGTTTATCCTGTTGTCATGCCATCACAGTAGGTTTCACAAGAAGCTGACATCAGGCTCTCCTCTCCTCACGTGGTCCACCTCTACCAGATTATATTTAAGCACAGTTGGCTCTGCACTGGTTGCTAATTGGGGATTGTTCCTTTTTATCTAGTCACTGGGGCTTGTCCTGGGCAAACGCTGCCTGATTCCCTCCTCTTTGATTTCAGAGGGTTTTGTAAGAAGTTATCAGGCAGAACTGAAGGGCTGGTGAATGAGGTTTTCATGAATGCCTCAATTTGCATGGCCTGCAGGGCGAGCTGTAGCTGTGCCGATCACTCTACAAAGATCTTAGCCTATCTGCTCCAGGCAGCAGGGTTAAGCAGAACGTACAGAAATGTGACCCAAATCGTCAATCCCCAGGACAACAGTGAAAGTGGATTTAGAGTAGAGATGGCTATGTTTGTCCTACCAGCTCACCCCCTTCATCAAGTCCCTGAGTACCAGGGGTAAATCAGATCAGCATGTGACACATGCCAGTGCCTAATGAGCCATTTTTATCATCCACTTCTCAGAAGTACATAACAACCATGCACCAATCCATTCTGCTCTGCTCTGCTCTGCTCGGGGTGATGTATAGGAGAACTTTAGCTCAGAGCAGTTTATGCCTCCACGTAGGTACTTTCTCCATCACTGCCTGCCTGTGGCTGTAGAGCATGGGTCAGAATGCTGCACACAGTAACTCCTTCAGAGTGCCTTTGAATGGCCTTTCCAAGATGCAACAATTTCTGTTTCCCTGCTCTGCTTCCCTCCCTAACCCACTTAGCTTCTCTGGGTGAGGTAGGCTGGGCCACAGTTACAGGGCAAACAGTGGGCAGAAGGAAAAACTATAGGACACGCTCCAGATGGACAAAAAGACAAGTGTGGACACTGGAGATGTTGCAGAAGAAAAGCTTTCTTGGAACTGTGGGGAGAGCAAAGAGGGTGCCCCAAAATGTCACAGTGATGGAGCAGTGCCTCCCATAGTAAGGGAGATGGGAGGAGGAGATAATTTTGAGAAAAAGTCAAGCTCCAGCTCCACAGGAGGATCAGCTACAGCAGTACTCTCATGCATGTTAAACCCATAGCAAAGAACAGGTTTCACAAACTCCACAAGACATCTGGCCACACTCTGTAATCTGTGTGGCTCATCCTGCTACCTCCATTCCCCTTGTGAACACAGTCTGCCGGCAGTTCATGGGATGGCTGAGATGATGGTGTGATTCTTTCCTACATTAGCCTTTAAAAGGGAAAATAACCCTCAAATAGGACATCCAACACCTAATAAAAATTACCTTAAAGAGACTTCTGACAATATTCCCTAAATCTCACAGTTTAGTTACACATTTAGTTATTTCTGGTGACAGGGGTCATTCTTATGCAGGTGAGGCTTTTTCCAATGGAGAAATACCTCTGTGAACAGAGGCATGAACTGCCTGGTTGCAAAGTCTCATGCATGCATTCTTTAGATGGACATGAACAAATCCCTGCCAACTTGGAATGAATGAGACAAGAAAATAGACCTTCAACTCCACTGTTGTGTAGCATCTTAGTAATGCAGTTCTTCCTTCACCCTTCCCATGAGGTTCTTGGCATCATTAGCATCCCTAGCATGCAGAAATTCTTCTTCATCAAGAACATGACCTCATTGTTTCAGCAGCTGCACAAGTGCAGCTAGAAGATGGCCTCTGTCCCCGGAGTGCCTGTAATCAAGTGTGAAATACTGGACAGGGAACACAGTTTGATTGAAAGAGAGTGTGAAGGAATAATAAGATAATACTGTAATATGTCCTTGGCCTGTCTCCCTTTCCTCAGTGTGTTACTCTCTCAACCCTGATGATGTGATGTCTCATTTACAATTGGGGAAATGCAGGCCATGTCTCATAACTAAGAGATCATGGACCATATTCTGGAGTCTGCCTGGCACAAGTCAGTTCAGCTTGACCCTTCTCTCCTCCATATTGCGGTAGTCATATTCACAGTCCTTACCAGGAATGGCCCTGGGACATGCTATTCCCCAGGCCAAGCCTAGGAAAGAAAGGTATGAGCTGGTCAACTAAAAGGAAATGTTTATTAAGTCCAGTAACAAAGGCTAAGAAGTTGAAGCTAAGACTTGCCTGTGGCCATGGGGAAAGTCAGTGTCAGAAGCCAGGCTTTCCTGTCCAAAGGTCACACCAGGATATAAAAAGTATTTTTCTCAGGTTAGGATTAGTCCTTATTGCATACCTGTTTCTTTATTTTAAACACATCATTCAGAATTAGTTGTTACCTAAGGCTCAGCTTTGTAAGAGTACGCAGGCACATATATGATAATGTCCTGTGTTGGGTGCTCTTCTGAGTCTTGACAAGGTGTGAGGCGCATTGGCTGCACATGCAAACAATCACTGTCACACATAGAGAAGCCTTTTCAATAAACATAAATGCTCATTCTCAACCAGAGCATGGTTGGTGCTGCACAGAGTTCCCTGACAAAAACGATCAGAAGCAAGCTGTTGCAAAGTTCAGTAGAGGGCTTCTGGCACTGGGGGCTCAAGGAGGATCAGGTTAGCTCCAGCCGAGTCCCAGATGTTCAGCCACAGCTTCTGATCCTGCATTCACTAGCATGCTGGAGAGAAGTTGATATCAAGTCTTCACCAGTGGTGTCTTTGACCACTTTTGAGTTATGGCTTGAAGTTAATCCACTAGAAGTCTGTATCTCCAGTGCCATGGCTTGTAGTATAAGGAACTTGGATCTGGGAGCCGTGTGTAGCTCAGGATTCCCATGAATTATTGCACTAAGAGGTAGCAATTATAATTAGCAACTTTCAGCTATACAATCACATTGCCTAGATGTGTGCATGGCTGCAATGGCAGAAATGCCATGCTGTTTTCTTGTGCTTCTGTCCTTCCCCTCTGCTGCTGAGACTATCTGCAGGGACAGCAGGGAAGGGATTTATTTTTTTGGGTGATATAAAATGAGTGGGGAACAGTGAGAACACAACTGCTGATTTGACCTTGAGCGCTGGGAGAAAGCATAACACACAGTCTGTATAAAGTTTCCTCTTGAAGAAAAATAATAATAATAATAAAAATCTTTTTGTTCCTCCACCAGAGAAGACTATAAAAATTTGCTCCTGCAAAGCTGAAGTGGATTTCACAGCCAAAGCAAGGTCGTTCAGAAACTGTTGCCAGGTCAAGATTTCACTTTGAACATTTTCACAGTTAAAGGAGGATCCAGAATGTGTAAGAAAACACAGCCCCAAAGCTTTCCACTTTAAACTGCTTCTTTCCTGAACTGTAAGGTGCAAAGAAGAGAGCGGGATTGGGGAGACTCAAGTGGCAGGGCTTGGATGATTTGTTTATTTAGAAAATCTTTGCATCTGCTCTTTTGAGTAAAGTTCCCATTGCCTTTTTTTTTTTTTTTTCCATTTTCCAGCTGTGTAGCACAAAGCACGAGCAGGTCAACAGCTTTGCTGAAGATCACAGAGTGAGTCAGTGGCTCTGGAGAGATCAGAGCCAGGACCCCACTGTGTGCCAGCGCTTTGTGCTTCCCTTTGGTTTTAAAATTCATTTCAACCCCAGGTGCTAAAACAAGGTGAAACAGGACAAATTCCAGACTCTGACTTTGGCAGAGGTTTATGAAGGACACAGTGAAAATGCCACCACAACACTGTAACACCAAACACTGCAGACTGAACGGTGCTCAGTCATATTTACGCTAAAGGGTATGGGCATTTCCACGTCCCCGTGACTTTACAATAGCTTTTCAATCCACTGGCCCATTTCAACCCAATCTGACAGCACTGCAGGGTGCTCCAAGATGCAACAATTCTGCAGTTTTCCTAAAAACTGGCAACTATATAAAGGAGAGAGCTGGAAATTGACTATCCACTATAGGAAAAAGGGACTTGCTCACAGCATTAGGTAGCAGCTGAAAAACAGGGCAGGAGGAACAGGGGGCACAAATCCAAAGTTGTGACTGACTTGTACAAGCAAGTTAAAGAGGGCAGGGGCTCAAGCACCAGTATGTGACTGTGCTATCTAACCACTAGCACATTCCTCATCACAGCTGTCACAGCATCTTCTAAGCCTTCCAATGGGGATCACTAGGCAAGAGACATGCCTGGGCACAAGATGGGTGATATCCCCCTCTTTCGGGGTGGGCACACACACTGAAGAGTCTCATACATGTGATCAGTGACTTGGATCCTCCAGATTAACATTGGGTGCTCCTTCTTTTTCCTGATTCGACAATGAATTGATTAAAAGTGATTTTTCACCCAAATTACTATTTATTTGTGCTCAGGTTAATCAAAGTCCTTTTAATTTCCGAAATGGATAGGAAAAAATTATTTAGAGAGCTGTTTTGAGGTATTTGGGGGATTAAAAAAAAAACAAAAACCAAAAAAAAACAACCCTGACTATTTTGCCAGTAGTGGATCTTGATTTGTTATTGTAGGGTCACTCAACAGTAATGGCTGGCAAGGGTGAAAGTAATTTGCAAGTCCTGAGCTACGCTGATTAATTGTGGCCAAGCTGCACAGCAATAGTGGGGTCTTTTATTGGGAGGTCACCAAAGGGTACAGGGCTGAACAGAATGGATCATTACTAGACGGCTGCTGGTTAATAGGAACTATAGAGCTGTTTATGAACAGGGGGCTCGGCTGGTCTGAACAGGATATTCATGAAAACTGCACTACAAAACGGTTCGTTGTTGTGGTCATGCGCTTTGGGCTGCTAATATTCGTGGGTGCACTTGTGTGGGCATGTTCAGTTTATTTAGAAAATAAGGGCATTGAAGCACTTGTTTTCTGAGGAGAAAAGAAGAAAAGGCAGAGTAAGAATTACTCCAACTGTGCAAATACTGAAGAGAAAGAAAGGAGAATGTCTCGTTGTCCTTTTTACAAGTCTTCAAATGACAAAGCAAAAGATGTAAAATGCTGGGCAGAGCTGTGCTTGCCATCGCCTGGGGTCCCCAGCACTGCAGAAGGCTGCTAAATCAATAATCTTGCTTTCCTGACCTTGCAGCCCCCTAACAAATACTTTCTACTTTAGAAGAACTGATTTCAGAGAACTAGACTGTGTAATCTGGTACTCTGGTAATGTTCTCATTAACAGATACAAGGCCAAATCCTGCTCATGCCTTCACTGGCAAGGTCCCATCATTTTTGGTGAGACTGCTGTGGCTGAGACCTGACCATGACATTGCTCCTGTTAATCTCATTCCCCCTTCCCATTGTGTTTCATTTTATGGTGCCCTGGAAATTTGGAAACCTGTATGTCTTCAGCCGTTTCTTACATAGGCAGTGTAGTCACTTAACTCATCTTTTCCCTCAACAGAGCAGTTTTTTTGGCTGGTTTTCTTTGGTTGGTTTGGGTTTGTTTTGGGTTTTTTTGTTTGTTTGTTTGTTTTTTGGGGGGTTTTTTTGTTTGTTTGGGGGGGGGGGGGTTTTGGTTTTGTTGGGTTTTTTTGTTTTGTTTTTTTGTTGTTTGGGGTTTGTTGTTGTTGTTTTTGTTGTTTTTCCCGGAGCTGGTCTCACAATTCTAATGGAAACTGGATAGGGTAGAGAGGAAAAAGATTACTGATGGTAACTCAGCAGCCACACACATCATGCTTGGTTAAGACTGTAGCCAGGCAGTCCAGGAATAGGAGTCCCAAGTCCAAACTTTGTCTAAGGCGACTCTCCAGCTATCCCTTTAGCTAAAAGAGCAGCCTTTCTGGCTCATGCACCAGTTGGAACAGATGCAGGCATGACTGAGCCTAAGACATTGTGTGCAGGCTACAGCTGTGCCCCGGTGACTGCAGTGACCCCTGCCTGGTCCTGGAAGCTGAGCAGCCATCAGCCAAAGAGCTACTGAGCCAGATGCAAAAGCAGTGGACTCTAAGGTTCAAAAGCCACACTGTTTTGGAGGAAGGACTGAAGGCATTAGCCTTGCAAGCACTGAAGCACTCACCACTCAGTTAACTGACACTGGAAAAGACACGATTTCTCAACATCCACCACAACTGTCATTTCTGAAGGCATCTCAGTTCCCCCCCACATCTATCTTTAACCATGAAAGAGTTCCACAACTACTTTCAACCAGACAACCAACTTCTAAATGTATAAAGAGGTGGGATGGGGTCTGCAAGGGTAAATACTTTGGATGTACAAGGTACTACATTCATTTGGAAGAGTTTTTTTCATTTCTTCACTGTGAGGGTGGTAAGGAACTGGAACAGATTGCCCAGAGAAGTGGTGGAAACCTTGACCCTGGAGGTGTTCAAGGCCAGGCTAGATGGGGCTTTGAGCAACCTGGTCTAGTGGAAGGTGTCCCTGCCAATGGCAGGGTGTTGGAACTACATGACCCTTAATGTTCCTTCCAACCCAAATCATTCTATGATTTTATGAGTGTGAGTAAAGCTGAGGATGAGATGGCAGAAGGATGGAGATAAAAGTCTTACAAGGACCTCTCAATGTAACCTCCTCCAAAATCTTGTACCACTGCACTTGATTCAGGATTGTTCAGATTCAGGAAGGTTTGAGTGGACAGTGAGACATAAAATACAAGATCTGAAGACTCTCACCACACTCTGAAAAGATGAAATTTTAAGAGGAACATAGGAAGGTCATCAAAGAAGAAATGGGAAATCAGGAAACATGCTATTCACAGACTTAGAGACCTCAGAAATGCATCAAGGATCTGGCAACAAGTAGTGACTTCAGGCAGAGCTAGAGTGCAAAGAATAGCTAAAGGAGCCAGTCACCTGGGAAAGTTGCTACAGTAAAGTTTATATTGGATCAGGTCGTCCCCAGAGATTTCTGCAGAAAGATTGAAGAGGCTGCTGAAAACTCAAAAAAAATAGAAAAAAAAGTGCAAATGGGCCATAAAAATGAAGGCATGTGGGAGGCATGATTTTTTTTTTCCTTTGGTTTAAATTTGTGCAAAGGTTTTTGTTCACAAACGAAGTTCTTATCCTAAGGAGGATTCCATCACTCTGGTATATGAATGCTGGCAGAGTTGGCATCATTGCCAGGATGCTTGTTGACTGTGTTGCTTCCTAATGAGACTTTCCAAAACCAAGAAAGGCCTCTCTGGCTTCCTTATGCTGCAGGAGAAGGAGATCCCTGCTTCTCTTCCTAACTCCAATGTAAATTGCCTGCTATCCATGGCACTGCCCCCTCAGTCTACCCTTCAAGCTGGTCCACATTTCACTTGATCCACCAACCTTCTCTTGCCCATTTTTGCAAACACTGGTTCAATCTCAGGTTCGTATCTGAAATGTAAAAATTAACTGCTCCAGTGGAAGCCAACTATTTTAAGGCATCATTTACACCAGACTTGTTCCAGACAGAAGGTTGGTGACCAAAGGTCCATGGATCCCAGTGAAATGTGAGACCCACAGCTATGCAGAAGCTCTCTTGGACTTTCTTTTGTAGGAGGGCTCTGCTTTCCTGCTCTGTTGCCATTACCTTCCTCTTGCCAAGCAGCACTCAGTTGGCTGGCACTTTCCTGAGACCACTGTGAGCAGTGCCTTCAAAGACACGACGTCACGTGTGCCCGAGCGTGCCTTCGGGCTGAGTGAGTTCCTGTCAGCCTGACACGCAGGGGGAAGACTGAATTAATTCCTGATGCCGACACATGCATCCCAACACAAAGATGTCACCCACTGGCATGAGTGTGTTGAGTCACTACATTTCCCCAGGCTGCAAAAGCACAAGACTCATATGCTGTTTCCCAGCAAAGATCCACGAGGGCGCTGGCTCCTGCTGTGAGACCCATGTGCTTTGCTCAACCTGCCAGCAACTTTTCTGAAGTATAAGTGGGTCTGACTTTTCATGTCTCTCTCAGCCTACCAAGGCATGGCTCTGAAGGAAAATTAGGAAGAGTCCAGAGAAAGCCACATGCCTGCCCCAGGTTGTGAAACTTGGTTCATAAGAGGCTGTGGAGATTTTTTTTTCTAAAAAAAAAAACCCCAAAAAACAGGGTGTGGGGGGAGAAATTTGAACCAAGTTCAGGCCTTTGATGTGTGCTCTGAGTTTGGGAGCCCAAGAGACAGTTGCACACTGAATGCCTCACTATTTCTGTACTGGGCACAGACTCTGTTTTCTCTCACTGCCTTCCTGAATTGTTGCATCTATTCTTATTTCAACTACCTTTTTTAGGCATATACTTCAATACTACTTTTCGTGCATCTACTTTAATACCACTTTTGTATTATTTCTTTTCATATCAACTGAAACAATGACAGGTTTTATGTGCCAGTCCAACACTTTGGACCAGTGTGTCCCAGGGCTGTTCATCAAATGGTGGCAAGGACTCTCGCTGGGCATTCAGGCAGCAATGCTCTGCTCTGCCAGGGGGCCAGCAGGACAGAAAAGGGTGTTGAGATGCTTCATAGGGAAACCAAGGGGAAGAATGGCTTGTTCACAGGGTGAAAATGCCTCCCCTCACCAAGGACATAAAGGAGTTAGGTCAGCAGACTGGTAGTAGGACCCTACAAGCTCTTGCTCTATGTACTTTTGCTACTACTGTACACAGGAGAAAATAAGAAGACCACCACTGCAAACCATTTTTCAGGAGTTCCAGTGAGATCTGTCCCCAGCTTACAAACACCACTTGTGTCTCTCTGCTGTGATGGCTATGCCTGTCTATCTTTAGGGAGCCAGCAACTGGAAAGCAGCAGAGGATGATGAAAAAGGGGAAGTAAGAAGACTGTTGGTCCTGGATGGACAGAGAGAGAGATAATTACTGCCTTTAGGATCCTGGGGGACAGGTAAATTGTAGGGGAAGCTGTAATATGCCATAAAAGTTATATCTCTTGTTGAGGCTGTGATTTGTCACAGGCAGGAGAGTTATGAATTTTAGTTCAAGAGTCGGTATTATTTTAGCTTACCCTTGAGGATCAGGATTCACAGGCTGGAGATAAAGTGGATGTTGTATAAAAATGTTTTCCCCACTGGTAAGTGGGTCGTTCCATTCTTCACTGAGGGGCCTGTGTGATATGCAGTTTTAGGGAGGGCACTTGGTATAAGATATAAAATATATCACATTACAGGTGAGAATATGTGGGATCCAAAGCTTTTGATGGGTCTGAAGTGAGACAGCTCTGAAAATGCAGATAACTGGGTCAATGACAAAATGTGTGATTTTAATGCCTTTGAGGTTTTGCTTTGATGAGTATTTGGGTCCTCACACTTCTGACTTAGGATAGGAGAGGGGGTGTCAAGCGGGAAGTGACAAGCAAAGGCAGTGAGAGGAGATAATTTCAGCTGTGGTGAAAGGGAGAGACTTGTCAGGGATTTCAGGACTGCATGAGACTAGGGAGGACAGTGGCCTCAGAAAGAGGAACCAGAAGAAGAGGTTGGTTGGAAAAAAGCCAATTGCCTTTTGACATCTCCGTTCCCTTCCCTAATTGCTACACCCCTCCAAATAAATAAGTATCCTCTGACAAATCAGGAACAGTCTGAATTGTAGGAGCTACTCTGAATTGCTGTGTTCATCCATTAGACCCACCCATGCAAGATCATGTTCCTGGGAGGTTGAAATGAGGCACAGCTCAGCACAGACCCACAAGACAGCACCCATTAATACTTCTTTGCCTCAAGTAACAACATAGACAATCACCCCTAGTCCTGCATCCTGCACCCCACCTCTTCTGTGCTCTGGCTGTCAGGAGACTGGGTTAACAAAATTTGGCCTCAGAAGAGGTGGCAAATTGACAAGCCAAGCTGGGACCTGTTTGTGGGAGCAAGCTCTGCTGTGGAGGGAGCAAAGCCATCCACCCTCCCTGCACAGGCACATTGTCGTCTCCATCCCACTGGGGACAGAGGTGTTCCAGCAGCAGCTGCCAGTCACAAAGGACTTGTTGTAGAGGAAAAGCAAAGGCCAAAACACACACACAGGTTGCCCTGCAAGAGCAGATCCTCCCGCTTGTCAGTAGTGTAACTGTCTGGAAAAGTATAATTATTATAAATGTAATTAATACTGATCTGGGAAGATTATAACTTTCTCTCTCTATTCTTCTTCCCCCACCCCCATATTTCTAAACTTTCTAGTTGTGCTTATTTTGGCAACCTTAAAATAGTAATTTGATGCAAACTCTGGCCACAAATCCAATGGAGCTTGATAGGCTTTAAACAGGGGAGAGGGGATAGGCAGGGGTGATGGCTTTAATAACTGTTCTTGGAGAAAGGCCACTGATGTGTTTTCACTACTCAGAAGAAGAAGAAAGCCAGAAAGAAAACAAGTGGTAGGACAGCCATTAGAAAATAACTATGAATAATTATAGAGTGGGGGTAAGGAGAAGTCCAGGGAATTACTTCAGGGATATAATCATGAGCCCACATCCAGGCCAGTTCCTGGCGGCTAAGAAGAGGATGTATCCAAGGGGTTTGGAGGGCCCCTCTGGTTTGCATCCATCTCATCCAGTCGTGCATAAACCTGCATCACCATCACAGAACCTGCTGTCCCTGGTGTCTCAGCAGAACCCAAATATGCTACATGCATTTCTGACCTTACAGCACTCTGCAGACCTTCAGGGATTAGGCTCCATGCATGTGCATGGGACTGAATGGAGACAGGGCATTCTCCTTTCACACTGGGGAAGCTGAGGCTCTGCGTTGCAGCCTGGATTAGTTTGGTGAGGATCCTAACTGTCCTTTGAACAATATGACTGCTCATTGTGGGTATTTAATGAAGACAGCTGCACACAGGCATCCTACCAGCAGAAACCTCTGCAAGAAATAAAGGTGTGATAGTCACAGGCAGGAGTTTTCCCTATTCAAAAGGATTATAAATGGTAGCAGCCAGTATTTGCGATTCCCAGATACTAGAGAAGTTTGGCTGTCCCCAGGAAATTCTGCAGCACCTCAACAGAAGAGAAAGACCAGATTCCGAGAGCGCTTCAGGATCAGGCTATGACTTCATGTCTCCTCATCCCTAGAAAGCCTCTGAGCCACCCATACACATTCCCATTAATGGTGAGCCAGGCACTCATGCATGAGATTATCCATGAAAACTGCACCTCCCTGCCCTTTGGAGAGGTGTTTTGGTGCCTTCCTGGTGGTGATATCGATTTAGACAAGAACATTTCCAGGTACATGGCAATGCAAAAAGCAATGAAAAGTCCAAACCCATCCTGGCTCAGGTACAGAGCAGAACAGAATCCAGAGTGGTTGAAAGATGAAAAAAAGAAAAAAAAAAAAAATCAGCAGGGCTCCAAGAGGTTATTTTCATGCCAACTCCTCAGGCACTATGCAAAGGTTCAGGAATGAACGTGCACAGAGCAGGCTTGGAGGGAGGTCATGCTCACAGTGAGGAGTCATCTCCTCTAGGCTGAGTACTGCTTACTGCTGGCTCATGGGGCCAGATAACAGGTATGTATCACAAAGGCAAAGGGCATCTCATTTCTACCCAGCATACCCTGTAAGGGATTTGTGGATTCTCAGTCAACTCCAAGCATATTTTCTACCCTCATCATTACTCCCATGCTCACAACAGAACATGCAAAACCTTACAAGGGCAGAAAGGAGTATCCTTCTTAGAACAACTTCTTCTAGGAGATACCCCTCTCCTGCCACAGAAACAATCTATCATATTTCTGTGTCTCCCATCACCATAGCATCCACATGCACAGAAAGGTTTACTAAAGCACCTTACATTATGCCAGAGATATACAGCAATCCTCTGTATTTTACTGCAGTACAAGGTAAATAATTGGACAATACCTCCAGAAGACAGCAGGCTAGGGCATCTGTTCAAGTTCCCCAGAGACCATCTGAATTTATACTCTTCCTTTTATTTACACTATTTTTTTTTTCTCCTGGTTATTGATGATGTTTCTCATTTGTTTTTATTAGATGCAGGTGTTGTCTGCACTTCAGCTGGGAGCACTTTCCCTTTTCAGCCAATTTCAGATCTACTTTGTGTCTCAGTCACCTTTTGACTGTGATACTGGAGAGGCAGAGAGAGAGAGAGAGAGAGAGAGAGAGAGAGAGAGAGAGAGAGAGAGAGAGAGAGAGAGAGAGAGCGAGAGAGAGAGAGAGAGAGAGAGAGAGAGAGAGAGAGAGAGGGAGAGAGAGAGAACGAGCTGGTTCATTAACATAAAACCACCGAGCCAAATAAAAACCCTGNAGAAGGAGAGAGAGATACTGGGTTTTGCTGCCTCAGCAGATGTGTGTTAAAGTGTTTTAGTGATTCAGCCAGCGCATCTGCCTGAGGCCAAAGGAGAGGCATTGTCTGAATCTAAAACAATTAATAACAAAAAAACAATGTGGGCAGCACGGAGTGAGTGAAGGTGAGATGGAAAGAGAGCAAATCACAGGGATACTTCCAGCTTGCAGAGCAACTTGACAAGATCTCCAGACACTTACAAAGACAGCCCTTTAAGCCCACCCTGTCCCCTCCAAGACAGAGAAGCCTCATCAGCTTTGTTGTGCAGACAGGGAAAACTGGTGTTACTTTTGTTAACTCACCTCCCGTCATCCAGCCTCTCTCCCCAGAGCCAGACTGCACTTTCTTGATACCCCATGGAAGCAGGAACATACACAGGCCCATGACTGGGGCATGCATGGCCAGTGGGGCAGGAGAGTCACAGCACCTGCTCGTTGCTGGGCCATGCACGAGTGCAGGGTGGGAGGGACATTGCCCCATTTGACCCACGCTCAGGGAGGGACTCCTCTCAGGTCCTTTGAGAGCCACCAGCAATGCAATGACCTCTGCTCTCTGCTCTTGTCAGAAAGGTGCAAAAGGGAGCTTCTGTTGTCTGCTCATGATGAAACATCTGCCTTGTGCCTTTAGCAAAAGAAACTAATTTCGTTTGTGCTCGGACAAGAGGAATCTGTCCCCTGAGCTATTTCTGCCTCTATCATTTAAATGTCCAGCATTTATGCTTCAGCTCTTATAAAAGACTCTGAGTTCCTCCTGATGCCCAGGATCTGATGTCCCTCACTGAATGAATCCTTTCCCTTTGCACCCCAAGCAGATTCGTGTGGGCCACTGGGAGATGGAGGCACCCCTGACACCACTCACCGCTGGAAATCTTGGCAGCTGAGCCCTGATAATGTGAAACAGAGCCAACACAGCCCTGCAGAACACCCAAGCGCTGATCTGGTGGGGAGAGACTCCACTTCTACATGCGGTTTAAAATTGATACCCCCATGAGGCATGTTAGAAAGCAAAACATTGATGCTGTCTTCACTGGAAGCATCGGTTGCTTTGTTTTTTTAATGACACAGAAAGCTGCTTGCAAAGAGATAATTTCATTCAGCCTAGCTCTTGCTGGACGTGGAAGGAAGTCCTTGGAGGTGACTCTCCAATGTATCCAGTATGCCACCTAGCCCTCACTAGCTCTACTACATCTACTGCTGCAGGATGGGCTGCTGGATCCTGCTGGAAAGGGGCTCCCAGCATGAAGCTGTGAACACTTGTTTGGGTTATCATCACAAGCAAGAAGGCACTGTCCAAGGGAAGAGCAAATACATTAGGAAGAAATTGCATTTTACTTTTGACACTCAATGCAGTCTCCGTGCAAAGTGAAATACCGTGTGGATATCTGCACCTCCTGCTGTTGCTCATCTTTCCTTTCGGCACTTTTGTCTCAGCCTTGTCCCATCAGTTCCACTTTTGTTGGTTGTCACTTTTCCCTCCAAGAATTGAGGTATTTGCTTTTCTTTCAGAATGATGCTTCAGACACCTGATTTCACAACTGTTTGGTGTTTTTTTAATACTTGCTCATTTAAAAAAAAAAATACATTCTCCTGTAAATGCATTATTTTTGCTAATGTATTTCAAACCTACAAACACCAGACGGTGGTTTTAGAGGGATAAGAAAAAATATCTCACTCTTGTATCTGTGATTCAGCTCTTAATCTTTCTAGATTGCCTGAATTTTTCTAATCTTCTAAATGCCTCCAAAACACACAGATTAGCCCAAACTGATTAAAGAATGTGTTCCAGGCTCTTTATCATACCCAGGAAATTCAGTGCTTTTGCACATTACAGAGAGTATCACAATGAAGTGTGACATATCTGAGATGTTAAGAACAGTAACTGCTTTCCAAATAATTATTCCTCTCTTTGCAGTAGAGCCATATGTAACACATAGATCCTATAGCAATGAAATACACTAGAAGACTCTAATAAAAACCTTGGTTTCCTCTGAACACTCTCTGTTCACTCCCTTGAAATAAGAAAGCAAGTCTTATAAAACATGATTGCGATCTCCCTTGGAAGAGCACAAGCCAGGAGAAATGTGATCTTTGTTAACTGCAGGCTCTCCTACAGTTCACGATCAGCCATACGCTGCACACTGTCCCATGGCTGTCTTATGTTCCCTGGGTAGTGGTTGTTTTTTTTTGGTGTCAGCAAAAGATGTTATAAAGACAGACCATGTGGGGAGCATGGAGAACACACACCAGGAGCTGAACTCCAACTCCACTGCAGCTGCTGGGCTCAGTGGTTCAACGCAGATGATGGTCCAAAGATCCCCATGGCTGAGACTCCTTTCATAAAATGGGAGAAAATCCGCCATCAGGACACATCTCACAGCTAAAATCTTGTAATCTTCTGGCTGAGGATATGACTCAGTTTCCAAGCAAGCTTTTGTGGATAAATGTCCTCACAGCACAGCCCAGGAGTGAAGAAAGGGTGGCTGCATGACAACTTCACACCACCTGGATTTTGGCCTGCTCTGAAAGCTCAAGAGAAAGTTCCCGGACTGCCCTAAATTAGAGCAGCTTCCCCTGGGATCCCTCAGAGGATCTCTGCCCCATGGCAATCCAGCCGTGCCCAAGCCTCCCATGCCAGGGCTTGCAGCTGGGCTTGATGGAGGCAGTTCTCTACATGCCTCACCATTTTGTGTCTCACAGGTTGGAGTGGGAGTGAAACCTCTTCTCCACCCCTCTAGATACTCTTGCTGTCTCTGTACCAGGTATTAATCCAGGCCACACTGTTTCTTACAGCATGGAGGAGAGAATGAGGAAAGCAAATTCTCTCCTACCCCAAGCCCTCTCACAAAGTGCATCCAGATCTCCAGGTGAACGGTGTTCACGCTCTGTCTGGTGCTATTTTCTGCAAAGCACCTCTTCAGACCAGTGGCAGATTCTCATAAAAACCAGAGGCAGGATGCAATTAATATGCTGTAAAAGTACTAAGTGTCAACTAGAGAAACCATTTTAAAACACTTCTAGATAAAATCCCTGGAGAGTGCTTTTCTTTCATTAAAGGTGCCTATTTTTTTTTTTTGCAGTTAACTGTGATCTAAGCAGAGATTCAGCTAGTATTAAAAAAAAATCTCTGGCAAAATCTCTGATACAAAGGAAAGCAAAAAAGACTACCCAATCAAGCTTAGAAACGTGGCTTTCTTTTTTGAAGGGCAAGGAGTAAGAACAGAAGGGATTTCATCTTTTCCACTGAGTACACATGGGGTAGAAAGACAGTAAAACAAGGAACACCTGAGAGGTGCAACAAAAGCCTTAACCAGGGAAATTTTAGCAAAGAAGGAGTTAATGCTTTTAAGCAACCATCCGTTCTCTTACCGTAGATAAGGGTGCATTCTAGTGGCAAAATCCATGCAATGCAGCTGCACAGATGACTGATCTAAAAAGAAACCTTGGGAATATGAAGCTTTGGAGGAGTGTATGCCTGTGTAGAAGAGGGGTTGACTTCAATCGCACATAAACTTCACCCAGAACTGGCTGATCCCTTTGAATTCCCCACTGCCTTGGTAGGTGTCCCGTGCTTGCACCTCTGAGCAGACTCCCACCCTTGGCTCAGGGGCGGTTCAGCTCATCCCCCTGCCCCAGGTGTAAGCCCTGAGCTCAGCTGCCGGGCCGCCCGCGGGGCTGCTGGAGATTCCCGGCCCCTCGCTTCCAGCTTCCCTGCTCCCAGCGATGAATGAGAGTCTACTGAGAGGGACCAGAGCCGGGAGAACTGTAACCCTGAGGAATGCAGCGGTGGTGGAACAAAAGACAACAAACCTCAAGCTGCCCAGGACAGGGGATGAGCACTGCAAAGTGCCTTTTTCTTTTCTTTTTTCCCCTCCTTTCCTCTCCCTTCCCATTTTGTGCAGGGCAAGAGGCAGAAGAAGAATGAGCTAAAACGTGCAAATTGGACTTCAGATGGCAAAATTCCCCTTGTTTTCTGGCATGCCCTAAGCAACAGCGAACTTTTCCAAAGAGGAATCTAACACAGTTCTTATAAGCAGCCCAGCCCTCCCTCTCGATCACTGTCCGGCCGTGTTAACCCTTGCTGATTGGGGGTGTCAGGGGCACACCCTGGCACTGGGCAAAGCCTCACTGCATTTTTAAACTCAGTCCAGGGGCAGAGGGACGGGAGAGGAGAGCTGGGCACCCTGCACACACAAAGGCTCCTTCCTGGACCCGAGGGATACTCCCTGGCAGGCACCCATCTATCTCCTCCTGTGCTCACCTTTGGAGCCGATGGGTGCTGTGCACACCAGCTCCCCCTCCGAGGCTCCCCAGCCTTTCAGCTACCCAGGCAGCAAATGGGNTCCTTGCCCCACCAGCACAGGGTACAGCATCCAGGATCAGGCCCTGCTAACTCAATTCCCTACTTCCTCCCCAAACTCAGAGCCCCGACCTCTCCCATCCAGACTCCCTGCAGCCCAGCCTGCCCTAAAACCCAGTAGCAACCACTTTGCCATTTTTTTTTTTCTTTAACCCGTGAAGGTCTGAACTTTTCCCCCACTCCCACC
>VXAU01005247.1:2661331-2727265 GCA_013399695.1 Formicarius rufipectus
TGAAAGAAGGAGAAAAAGCGGGGGGGGGAAGAAAAATAAGACAAAAAAGCAAACCTAGACGCCCCCCTCTCCCAACGCCTAAAGAAAAGCAGGAGGGTCTCGCACCCCGAGAATAAACCCCAGAGTGGGGCGTCTGCAAGCAGGGGCTGGGCTTTCCTTTTTGAATTTTAATTTTTAATTTTTATTCCTTTTTTTTTTTAATTCCTTTTTTGTTGTTGTTGCCCCCGAAGGGGCAAGCGGAAAGCCCGCGCCGCCCGCCCCCGGCCGCTCCCCGCGCCCCGTCCCGCAGCATCCCCGCCGCGATGCTGCTGCGGCTCCTGGTGCTGCTGGGCGCCTGCCCGGGGCTGTCGCGGTGCCTGGGCTCCTTCGTGCAGTGCGAGCCCTGCGATGCCAAGGCGCTGTCGCTCTGCCCGCCGCCGCCGCTGGGCTGCGAGCTGGTGAAGGAGCCGGGCTGCGGCTGCTGCCTCACCTGCGCCCTGCCCGCCGGGCAGCCCTGCGGCGTCTACACCGAGCGCTGCGCCCGCGGGCTGCGCTGCCTCCCGCGCCAGGGCGAGGAGAAGCCGCTGCACGCCCTGCTCCACGGCACCGCCGTCTGCCTAAGCGAGAAGAGCTACCGAGAGCAAGCCAAGGCCGGTGAGTGACCCCGCTCCTCCATCCGCAGTTTTCCCGGACGCTTTTCTGCCTTGCCGGCTCCTTTTCCATCTTTCCGCTGGCTTTTTCCACCCGACCGCCAGCTCCCGGTTGCGTTTTCCCTCGTTCCGGCTGCTCTTCCATGACCCTGCGCTTGCTTTTCCGTCTTTCCGGCTCCCTTTCCATCTTTCCGCTTGCTTTTCTGCTCCCTCCCACTGGCTGCTTCTTCCCTGCCCCCGCGGCTGCTTTCCTATTCCGCCGGCTGCTTTTCCATTTTCCAGGTGCTCTCCCATGCCCCCACTTGCTTTTTCGCCATCCCGGTTACTTTTTCATCTTTCCCCCGGCTTTTTCATCCACACCCTCCCACCCGCTGCGCTTCCANACCAGCTGCTTTTCCATCCTTCTGGCTACTTCTCCGTCTTTCTGCCTGATTTTTCTCTCTCATACACACATTCACACACTCTGGCTGCTGTTCCATCTTTCTAGCTATTTCCCCATTCCTTCCCCTCCCTACCCCCTTCACCAGCAGCTATTCCAAGCTGCCGGCTGCTTTTCCATCTTTTCCGTGTGCTTCTCCACCATCACTTCCCTTGGCTGCTCCTCGACCCCCCTATTGCTTTTCCACCTTTCCAGCTACTTTTGCATCTTTCTAGCTGTTCTTATACTCACACACACGCAGTTCCTTTTCCATCATTGTGGGTACTCTTCCATCCCCAGCACTTTTCCCATCCTTTTTTCCATCCATGCTCTGGTCAAACGTCTTGTTGCATTATCTCACAGCCTCCCGCACCCTGCTTTCTGTCATAACCTCTGGGTTGACCAATCCCCATTGGAAAGCTTTTCTTCCCCCACTTCCTAGATGCACCCTCTTAGTCACAGCTGCATTCCAGCCCTTGCCCAGTTACATCCTTTACATCTTTCCTGCATCCCTGTCTTCATCCTCTTCCTGACCTGTTTCTCTCACCATATCCTCCACCTTACTCTAGGGTCTAAACTGACCTCTACAACTTGAAGTACAGGAGAGGGCAGGGCACCTCCTTGGAACCAACTGCCTCACCCCCAAAGTCCTCAGCCACCCTGTGTTTGTTGCTCAGCCTCCCACTTTCTCCTTGGCATCACTGCAGCCTGCCCTTCCTGGCTGCCTGCTGCTGGACATCTTTGTTGGGCAAAGGGTTTCAGCTCAGGGAGGTGAAGAGAACAGGTGCATTAGGGACAGGATATGTGATTGCAAAAAATAATGATGGTATGGCTAATAACCAGAAAGAACAGGTTAAAAGCAAGCATGAAAGGCAGGCATGGCAGCAGGAGTGCAAGGCCAAGCTTCTGAAGTGTTTGCCTCTTGCACGTGACAAAGGCATGAAAGAAAGTGCTCCTTCACTTGGCTCTCATTTCAGTCCCATTTCTGGATCCTGTAGCTCAAGTGAGGACATATTGCCCATATTCCTCCAGATACACCTGTATTTGCCACCGTGTGAAGAGGAGGCAGAGAGGGTGTGTCTACATCCAGGGCACCACTTGCCAAAAAAACCCCAGAAACAAACCCCCACACACTTCTTTTTGGAGCATGAAAAAGTAATTTCTACTTGTTAGCAAGCTTCTGCTTATACCCACGCAATCGGAATCCGTTTCTCCTTTCTAGCACCTAATAAATCTTGATGCTTTTATTATTTTTCCCCTTCGCTGCTTGCAGGCAGTAGTTGGGTTGCTATGCTCCATCCTTCAGAGCAAAACCAAATTCTATGTGTATACCTTCCCCCCTCCTTTGAATGACATCAGATGTCCAAAATCCCTTAAATCAGCCAGAAACAGCAAAGCTGAGCTTGGTTTTTTGAAGGAAAGCTGGAAGGAATGCAGGTTGGGAGCAGACCTGCACAGGGAGTAGAGGGTGAAGCCAGGAGCCACGTTCCTCCTGTGGAGCCCAGGAAGCTGGGCAATAACTGCTGGCAGCAGAGATATGTGAAGTATCCTGGAGCGCGTCATCCCAGTGTTTATTTACTCTTTGTGTGTGCGTGTGTGCGGCCAGGGGCAGGCAGTGTGGTGGGGAAGGCAAAGCCACGCCACTGAAACCCAGCAGTGGCTGGGAAAGCAGGGCCCATCCTTGCACCTGTGGCAAGGGTGCCACACAGAGACCAAAGGCATCTGAGGAAACTTTGGTGCTTGGCTCCCAGAGTGAATCTCCTTTCATTCCACCTGCCTCACACTTCTCAAAGGTGCTTTGCATGAACCCTTTAGCTGGCTCCCTTGCAGTACCGCTGCTTTTGATTTTCTTGGGATGGGGAGCACCCATTGAGTGAACAAGGAGAGGGATAGGAAAGCGGTTGCAGGTTTGTTTTGCAAAACCAACCCCTGGCACTCCCTGCACTTCCAGTTTGGACTCCCTAAGCGCTGCAGGGGCCTCTTTTTGACAAGTTTTGTTTGCAGCTGGGAGATGAGTGTGGATTGGAAAGGCTGCTGCAAGAAGCCACAGGAGACCAGCAGACTCCTCTTGAGATTTGTGTGATTGCAAAAAAGAAATAAAAAATAAATCAGGAATTCCTGAGGATGGGAGAGGGGAAAAAAGTCACTTGGCATTCGACTGGTAGCGTGTGAGAACAAAGTATATTTTCATAGCCGTGTTTCTAAGCAACAGGGCAAGAAAAGAAATGAAGTTTGACTTGAACTTTCTGGCCTCTGCCAGTTTGGCCAGCAGCACAGGGACCATGCACTGGGGAAGCTGGCCTGGCCTTCCCATCTATCAATGACCAAAATTGGCCCTGAGCTGTGAACTGCTGAGAAAGAATCAGCACTCTGCAAAATAAACTATGTGACAGTGGCGAGGACTAGATCAAACTGCATTTCTATCTATTTCTGCCCTCATGCTGGCCAAGTTTAAAACTGCAGATGCTTTCCTCCTTACGGAGGTGGAGATGCATCAAACCATACTGCAGGAGCTCGAGCCTGGGAGGCTGGGCTTGGCTCTCCTCTAGAGCAGATGTCTTGCCTGGGGACAAGATGCTCACGGATACCGTGCCTCAGTTTCCTCATAAGTATGCTAGGCACAGTGGTACTGAGGAATGCTGGAGGTACAGGGCAGAATGTGCTCCTGGTTTGTTGAGAGGTCTGAAATGAAAGCAAGTGTGGGATTAAAGGGACTTGGTAAGGTTCATTTTGAATAGATGGATATGTAGGTACTGACAGGATGGTCCCTGTAGTCCTTCCCACCACAACAGTTAGACACCGTCCTTTACTGAAAGCCAAACATCACAGCTGTAATTGACTGTTCCTGGTAAAAAAACATGAATGAGCTTCATTTATGGCACAGGCTGCAGGATTCTGGGTTTTCTCTGTTTTGTTTAGGTTTCCTTTGAAATATACCACGTCTTTCCATTTTTCTCCCCTGTGCTCCTGCCAGACTTCCTCCTGCTGAGACAGCAAGGTCAGGCCAAGCATCGGGGAGTGGAGGGCACAGATTGGAGCCTGCTGCCCTAAAAAGGCTCGTGGAAAAACAAAGGTTGTCAAATATTTCCTTCTCCTCTCTCATTCCTGCTCTCTTTCTAGAAAGTGAGCAAGACTTGGCAAGTTTCCTCATGAAACCATGAGCCAATGATAACCAGGAGGGGAAAGGGGGGGTTGCAGAATTGGCCCTAAGAAAATCATCTTTGCTGCGTCAGCTGGATGTAGGTGGAGTGCTGCCGAGCCCAAATTTCCTGCAGCTTGTGTTCAGTGCAGTCCTTTATTGCTCCCCAACATATTCCACCCCCCCACCCCATTCCTCCTTCCCGTGTTCTGCTCTACATTCAGGGATTCAGGGCTTCACGGGCGAGCGATGGGGATGTGGTGAGGCAGGTGGGCAGCTCCACACTGAGGTCTGGGGTGAGAGTGAGGGTTAGGGCAGGGGTCATGGGAGCAGGGTGCCTGGGACACGCTGGCTTGTGCACGTGTGTGACTCAGGGAGGGACCCGGCTGGTGCGAGTGACAGGTCCTTTGTGCGAAGCAGCTCCAGAGCTGTCAAGGTGAAAGCTAGTATCAACAGGCCTGCAAAACCTCAGATACCAAACAGGAAAATCTCCATTTTTCTTTTGATCTGGAGTTCCAACAACAATAACAATATATTAAAAAAAAAAAATTAAATCCATCAGGTGCCAGCAAGTGAGTCGGGTTTCTGCGGTGTATGTGTATGGGGGAGGGAGGGATGGGGTGGTTCAAACAGGAAAGGAGGGGCCTTGGCTGGAAGGATTTTTCGGCAGCCTGGTTTCTAAGGAAGGAGGGAGAATATTAAGTAGTTGATCCAAATGAAATTCCTGCCGAGTGCCAGCAGAGTTCACCGGAGAAAAGACGTGGCTCTGTGCTTGCTTGCATGCGTGCGTGCGTCCGTGCATGAGTGATAGAGCTGGCCCCGAGCTTCCACTCAGCCCTGGACACGTTCCAGGTGAATGAAGGGAGCCCCTCCAGAGCTTGCACCACCGCAGCAGAGAACAGGGGCTGGTCTTAAACAGGAGCCTCAGCAAACTTGAGGGATGCTGAAGGAGGACGTTGTGCCTCCCTCCCTGTGTCGATGTTTAAGCAGCAGCATCCCGTGCCCAGATGACGGTCGCGGCTTTGGCACGTCAGTGCCATGAGCAGAGTCATGTGCGACTAGAAGCGTTTGCCGTATTGCGGGGCGAGGTTTCCCCTCAGCCTTGACAGAAGAGGGTAGGAGACTGTGGGTATCTTCTGTGCCAGCCTCAAGACATCCCCCCGGTGTATTTTGCCACTTAGTTTGGCACATGTATCGGGGCAGAGGGGGAGGAAGAGGAGGAGGAGAAGCCGCAGAGGGGCGCTGCCGCACACGGAGCGCGGTGCTCTGGTTCCTCCTAACGACCGCTGGCAGTTCTGCTCGCTCCGGGTCCAGAGACCTCGCAGAGGCAGGAGCAGCTGCGGGAACTGCTACAGCAGCAGCACTTACCAGAACTCTTCATGGAAAGTGAAAAGCCAGGGAGCAGCCTGGGAAAGGGGGCGGGAATCTCAGCCCCTTCGAGGCTCGTCGTCCTCTGCTCAGCAGGGTGAGCTGCTAAGAGCAGTTCCGGCTCATTTCCCCTGTGCGAAGTCACAAGGCAGATAAAGGGGTCCATGGCACAGCAAATCCTGCCTTTTCGGATTTATTTTTTTTTTTACCAAGCACTTAGTGCAAATTCAAGGCCAGACATAAGTGGGGAATTTGGCTGGAACACACCTGCCCCTCGATGTGGGCTGTAGAGCAGTAGGATTAATATGTACAAGAAGGCTATGCATGTGAGCATATGCACAAATGTACCCGTGTTCACACGCCCACGCACGCCTGCATAAACATTTAATGTGTGCAAGCACACAAATGGAGCATTTTTGTCTCTGGAGGCAGAGTGGTTTCCCGGCAGCACACACAAACCTCTCTTAGGTGCAGTGGTTCTGGTTATGACTGGCACATTGGTATTTTGCCATCAAGATCAGATACTGTCATACAGACCAGCCTACCCTATCCTCCTACTGAGGGCTGAGAAATGAGATGCAGCAGGTGAGCATATCAAACAATGGGAGGTGAGGAAGGAGATAGATCAGCCAGCTGTGTGGATCCAGACTCACCCCCTGTGTTTGGAAGTGCATTGTGTTTTCTGGCTAGACTAAGATAATACACTGAGAGAGAGCCCAGTGAAAGTGTGGAGAGGCTGTGACTTGCAGAGGGCAGCCAGTCCACCTCCTGGCCTGTGCCAGGGCTGGGGGAGGTGTGGGGGGCAGTGGTGCCTGGTGGCATGAGTGGAGGAGATGGTGCTAGGTGCACTGATGTCACTGGGATCCTGCAAACTTTTCTATGCCCAGGCAGCAACAATAGGCATTTGAAAAAGTGGAAGAAGAACTGAATTGTGAAAAGATGAAAAATTTGTTGAGATGTGGCAAGCTGAATGCAGGAGAAACAATCTCCAGCATTGAAGGGAGGAAGCAAAGGGAGGACCCAAAGACATGGTGCATGCAGAGGTCAGAGATGATCCAAAGATGATCTTTGGTCTGCATGAACTCACTGGCAGCCAGTCAGATAACCACTTTGTCATTTATAAGGAGATTTTTTAATGGGCCAAAATTAGATATTATCTGTTTGTCCTCGGGACATGTTTAGCCAAAAGCATGAGGAGGTTCTACTGGAGAGAAGGAGTGAGATAGCTGGGCCCCCATGCTGGAATCCTCTAAGACCTGGACCCACTGGATCCATACAGCATGAGCATCCACACTGGGTCTCTCCAGGGCAATGCGCAGGGCTGCCTGTGGGTCACAGAGTGGGGTGTCAGTGGTGCCAGTGCACAGTGTGTGCCAGTGTTCCTGTGTCCTGGGGCTGCCTGTTTAAGATCACTGGGCATGGGTCATGGTTCCGGCTCTTCCTGGAAGGGTCCCATCACATCTGGTGATGAAGAAGTGATATTCCCCATCCCCTCACCACTCAACGCCCACAAGACACTCTCTCTCTTCCATCAGGTGTGTAGCCAAGGCAACTCTCAGCAAGATACTGTTTTTGAGGTGGCTCTTTGATGCTCGTGATCTGAGTGTTTATGTAAATCCACTGCTTGAAGTTAATACCAGTAGGAGCCAGCTGTTTGCAGAAATTTGGGACTCTTGGTGATTTAACATGGGCAAATTTGCTCTTAAGGAATCAATTTGTCAGCATATTCCAGTAAGTCTTCTGTCTGCTTATGATGTTTCCAAGACAAGTGTGAGAGACTCTGGTCAACAGGTTAAACTTTGAGGAGGCATGTGACATTTTTGCCTCTGAAGTCAGTGGGCATTTCTTGTGTGTATATGCATAAGGCCTTGCTTTCACTATTGCACTCATTGTCCAGACCCCTCTGATATTCCCGTCATTTTTCATCCTAACTCCACCGCAGTGGTACTGTCTCTTTCAATCAGAGTGTGGGAATGAGGTGTCAATATCCCCCACAGCAAACTGGCACGTTATTTCTTGTTAGCCCAGAAGGGTTTGATCCTGCAAGATGTTGAGCATCTTTCCTCCAGGCCCAGGGAATCATAGGCTTTTGGGCACGTATCCCTTCTATGGGAATCAGCCACCTCAGTCCTCCAAGGACTGTGGGGCCAAAGTGAAGTCTGCTGTTTGATTCGGTAGTCCTGGAGAACTCTTACCAGCTTGAAGCCTCCAGGGCTGTTGCTGCAGTTTGGTTTGTTTACCTATTGGATGGACAGAGCTGGATCGAGGATGGAGGTAATTGTTATGTTGATGGAGATAACTTGTCTGCTTGCTATTTAAGGACAAGAAGGTAATCCTGACAGATACTTAAGGAAATAATCCCCTAGCTAAACGGGAAAAGGATGTTTCTTAAAGGTTACCTTAGGGGCAAAGCTTACCAATATTCTTAATTCTTTTTTTGTAGAAAAACAGTAGAAACAGTTTATTTTTCCAAATACAGATGGCATTCATCCTCAGGAGACAATTAAATCAACAAAGCCATTTATTATTCATGCTTAAGAAGTCAGATGTTATGCGTTAGACAATGATGAGACTCTAGTAATTAAAGAAGCCAGCAAAAACTCTGGAACCTGGCTTTCGCTTTTTAATTTAAAAAAGATGCTAGAAAAGAAGAAAGGGTTTTTTTAGGGCAGAAATTCATATCTTATACCTGTCCAGCAGTCACAGCTACATGTATGTCTTAATATATTTTAACATCTAAATACAAAGTGACATACAGTCACATTGTTTTCACTTGTGATTCCAGCTTTCCTAAAGAAATAGCAGATGTAGGTGAAATTTTACTGCATCATTTCATAACCATTTTGATGTTCACTTAATTGGTTTTGTAATAGCAGAAGCAGCTTGAGATTGCAGGAGGAACAACAATGTGCAGCAAGGATTTTATCATTCCAGAAAGGTTCCAGACCTGCAGCAAGGGATGATCAGTTGTCTTTCTTGGAATTTCAGACCCTAAAGTGGAAGTCTGTATCCTTTTCTCCATCAAGAGACCCATGACATTTTTTAACATTAAAAAGCATCTTTGCATTGTGTTGTACCAAAGGGAACTGGTTAGTGTATGCAGTGGTACAAGCCCAGGGAGGAAAATGGCTAGGAGAGGCAAGAGTCATCCATAGGATCAAGCTATGGTGAGTTTCTGCATATTAATATTGTTGAAGCGTGAACCTCAAACTTGTGGTACTTTTTTGTGGTCCTACTTAAGTGGACTGAGAGATTAAATGACATCAAGGCCTACTCCAAGCAAAGGCTTTCTGAGAGAAGGAGCCATTAAGAAGGGAGTCCTGAGGGCAGAGGTTGGAACCTTGAGAGCTTTAATGGATGGTACATGTGATGATGTGTCATCTGGTGATGACACAGGGATGAGCAATGGATGATCTCACACAGCTTTTCCATCTGGTTTAAGGCAAAACTGTGAAAGTCACGCTGAAGGCCTAGAAATTAATCCAGGCTGGGCTGGAGTTTGCAGTCACAGCTGCACTCTTGAAATATTTTTGGTGTTGGACCAGTTCTGGTCTAGCACCTGACACAGGTGCATCTTCATACTCCACCTGACATACCTGTACCTCTCTTCAGGACAAGCAAAGGCTTTCTTGGCTCTGCCAGTTCCTGACTGCTGTTGGGGCTGAGACCCTCAATAACCATCTGTGGGAGCAGAACTTTTGATGGAGAGCACCAGCCTATAGTGGAAGCAGCATCTACCAGACTCAGTTCCAATAGGACATTAGTTAAAAACTTCTACTCAGTATGAAATTAAATCACATTCAAAACCCTGTCAAAAATGCCATCTTCTGTAAGCAGGCCAGAGAGCTTAGTGTAACCTATGGTAACTACGTCTTTGGTAGGTCATCCTCTCCTCAGGATCATCTCCTTTAACATAGGATTTTCCTCTCAATTTCACACTGTTCTTAGGGTAAAATGCTACAATATCCCTCCTGACATTCCAGGTTTTGATGGCCACCAGCTGCCCTCCTTTGGTTATGGCTCAGCTTCTAAGGCTTTCTTAGCACCTGAGTCTACTATGATTTGTAATATTGGAGTTTCAGAGATCAAAATAGCATCAACATCCTGGCAGCATCTGCTTTCAAGTCCAGGTTTCTTGATATCTCATGTATATTCACACCAATGTTCATCTGAATTTTAGAAACAGGCCCCACAAAGTCCTAGAGGGCAGCGCTACCTACTCCTTCCCCCTAGTTACACTTCTTTCATCACAGATGTTGAGCTGCCTGCATCCAAACAAGTCCTCCTTCCCACTTGTTTCTCATACAGTAATGACCGCTGATGGACACTATTAGGGTTCTCTTCCAACTCAACACAATTCTTTCATTTCTAAGGACACAGTGAGATGTTTTCCAAGTCATCTCTGGTGACCGGATGATGAAAACAAACACTTTTGTTTTCATTCAGAAAACCTTAAAGTGTGTGTTTTCATCTTTTTGCCACAGATAAGCCCCATGGAGGAACTGCTGGTAAACAATTCAGCAATGCTTGTCAGGAGCTAATCCAGATTTTCCTCACCTTTACTGTCAGTTAGGCAGAGACTGTTATGCAGTATTGTCTGAGTTTTCCTTCTTAGCTCTTTTCTGCTCTTAGTTTCTTGGCAGCTTGATAGGGATTTTACCTTCTTTATTACAACCAATGAAATCTGCTACTAGGGTGGATTTATTGGAAAAGATGAAAGATTAAGAAAGGCTGAATTATTTCATCCTTTCCAGGGAGGAAAAATGTCATGGTCACTATGATATTGAAAGATGATTTATTTAGATTTCTCTAGGTCATAATTCAGCTCTCAGCTTCTTCTACAGTTTCAGCATATGGAATGCGGAACATCTGCAGTCTCCAGATGATGTGAAGGAAATACATTTTCCTATCATCAGTGCATCAGCAACAGGAGCTTCTTGATGTAAATCTAATCCTGCAATACTTCCTTCCACTCCACTTGCCAGTTCAGTTCCCTGGAAGATGACTTTGTTCAGGAAATGTCAGGCTGAAGCAAGCAGCCATCTAGCAAGAGAGTCCCTGCAGTTGTGCAAAATGGTGCACATCAGCACCATTTGGTTGAAACAAATGGTATCTGTTCTTCATCTTACTGGAGGGAGAAACTCTGGAAAGTTTCTCAATTATTTTACTAGTTAGACATTTTGGATTCTCTCTTGGACAGAAGCCAATGTCACTGGGAACCCAAAGTTCTCTGGCCATGCTGCATGTTGACCCAGACACTCACCTGGTCTTGGCATGACTTGTACATGCATTGCAACTCCTGTGCCTGCATAGAGAACTGATTGTAGACAGATTTGGGAACTCCTTGGAAAGGAGACAGATAACACCTCTTGGTGAGCCCCAGCCCTTGCTTGTGCATTTCAAAGCAGCACCAGGTCAGCCCACCAGCTGGTGCCCGAGCTTGGCTCTTACAGCACAGTAGGGATGCTTGGAGACTGCTGAACTAACAACGTGGAAGGAGCTTATGTCATGGAGCTCCCCGTATCTAGACTTGCTTTTCTCCTTGTTCTAGAGAGTTGTTCCCAGTGAGTTTTCTTTTGTGGCTGCAGCAAGGAAGGGCAGCTCAGGAAAGTACTATTTGGCACATAGCAACACTGGTCTTTATGCTTCCAGTTCCCATAGCTGTTCCTCTCTCACCTCTGCAGCATTTGCTGGCACTGTGGAGAAGTGGTGCTGACCCAGAGATCCATTCCTACAGATAGGCCTTGCTCTTCCAGAGCAGACCAAAACATGAGCTGGTTCCCTTGAGAGCTTCTTTCCCACACGCTGAGCTGCATTTCTCCCCCTTCCAGCTCTGTATGAGGACACTGAGGTCATCAGGATGATGATCTCCCTTTCCCATGAATCCTCTGCAAACCTGGGGGCAGCCCAAGCACCTGATATTCATGCTCTGCAGGTGAGCCCTGGCTGATACAGCAGAATCTGCATCCACAGGTTTTTGCTGAGGAGACATTAATCACCTGAGAAAGAGCTGGTCTTCCAGGACAGTTCAGCAAAGCCTGAACAGGAACCTTAAAAAAAAAGGCCACAGTATAGCATACTCTTCTGCCATCAGTGCCTGCTTTCTGAGGCTCTTCAGGTATTCCTGTGCTGTTCCCAAGCATCCTTTTGGCTCTTGGCTTAATAAAATGGAGATAAGTCCTAACATAGAATTGAGTTCTTCCAACCCTCAGCTGCTGTTTCATCTCTTCTCTGAGTTTGGTCCTACTGATCCATATAATTCCCTTAAAAGGTGTCTCTGTGGAACAAGGGAATGAGGTCCCATCAACTTGCACCATGCTGTCACAGGGATATAAGGTATTGGGATATTAGGCTCTGGAAACCCCAGAGCTTCTCTTCCAAAAGCTTGTGTGGCTTTTGAGCCATGCACTGGTTGGACTCTGATACTCTTTGGTAGGTGACTGGGCGTGGTGGAGCAGAGTGGGTGTTTCTGTGAGAACTTCACAATGCCTTGACTGCTTAAGACTTTCTTCCACAGTCTGCAAATTACACAGGTGATATGCTGCCTGTGGCAGCTGTTCAGGTGCCTAATTCGTAGGGAAGGATAGAGAGCCAGTGTTTTCTTATTACTGCACCTGTGCCTGGAAAAAAGCTTGGCAGTGCTGCCCGTGAGAACTACATAACAGATTGCAAAGGGACCAATACTGAAGAGGTGGTGGGCGTTAACTTTCTTCACTTCAGACCTTCAAAGGCCTAAGTGTGCCCACTGGAGTCACAGGAGGAGAGACTGGAATTTCTAGACATCTGTCATTCCCTCCTAAAATCAGCTCCCAAGCCAAATGATGAGGCTGGTCACAATTTGGAGGGTGCAGCATCTCTGCAATTACTTAGACATGGAGTTTAGCCATCCGGAACACCTCTGTTAGCAGACAGGTGTTACATGACACAGATTTGGTTTAAGTGTCTGTGGCACATTGCTGGACTTGTGGGAGGTGGGGGGGCAGTCCCAGCAGGGCTGCTGTTTTTCTGTCCTTGGTGTGTGGTGTTTCCTCCCAGTCTCTAATCACCTGCAAGCATCACCAGCATGCTCCCTCACCATTCCCTGCCAGAGAGGCTGCCCCGGCCTGATGCCAAGTCCCCACCAAAGCACAAAAGTTCGTCGAAAGTCCAAGGCACATTGCAGCTGGCTCTCCGGCAGCCAACGCCCTGGGCTAGCCAAGGGACTGGCTGGAGCTGCATCCCCAGTCCTGGCTGCTCCTCGCCTGGTGGCTGCCAGATGGCCTCGGGCTGGGCGGCCGCCTGAGCTCACTGCCTGACCTCAGCAGGGCGGGGGTCTGAGCAGTGACCCCAGCCCCGGGCACTGCGCCGGAGCTGGCTCTGCTGCCCACGCTGTGGGGCTGAGCAGGGGCTGAGCAGGGACTGGGGGCTGAGCAGTGACTGGGGGCTGAGCAGGGGCTGTGTAGGGGCTGAGCAGGGGCAGGGGGCTGAGCAGGGACTGGGGGCTGAGCAGTGACTGGGGGCTGAGCAGGGGCTGTGCTGGGACTGGGGGCTGTGCAGGGACTGGGGGCTATGCAGGGGCTGTGCCCCAACCGCACTGTCACCGAGCTGTGCTGCGTTAGGCGGGTGACATCGCCCTTCTGCCTGGGCTGTCTCTGGTGGCCTCTCTAGAGTTCAGGAATGCTTTTGCTCAGATGTGCTTTCCAGCTGCCAGAGGGCTCGAGATGAGATGACACTCCTTGCTTTGCATCCCTTCCCTGTCTACATAATCTCTTCCTTGCCTGCATTTTGAGAATGCAAACACAGTGGCTGTCCTTGTGCACTGACCAGGAAGGAGAAATTCTTACTTTCCTCTCACGGTCACAGGTGCAAGTCCAGGACAAGTAGGAACTTGTCTGCACATTCCAGGAAATTATGGTGTAGGTGAAGCATGTCCCTTCCTCTGGAGTGGGGACAAGTGAGGAGGAGAGCTGGGGGAAGTGCTCAGTGAGGGTGCCAGCCAGGTACCTGGGCACAGATTTCCCATTTTAGACCCGTATGCTATGAGCACCTCGGCATATGGCTGAGTTTGGGAGCAGAGGAAGAACAGGACAACTGCTCAAGGTCTCCACCACTGACATTTGTGTTACTCCTATGCTAGAGGTTTAAATTAGATCCCCATTGTCTTTCTCCAACACCTTCCTGCTCAAGTGGTGTATTATGTTAGTGCCTATGCTGTAAATAATAATGATCATGATATTAATCAATAAGACTGTTTAGCAAGGTTATGCAGTGGTTGTTCATGTGGTTAGCTGGATGTGGCTTTTGTGGAGGGTGTTGAACAGGACAGCAAGTCCTCTGGCAGTGGACTGTGGCTGTAACGAGCACGGATCATTAGCAGCAGTGGTCAACAGATCCTTTTCCTACCTTTCTGCCAGAAACCGATGAAAATGTGTTACAAAAATCCAAGCCTCCCAGCCATGTGGAAAAAGCTTCCTGCTCCACTCTGTAATGTCAGCAGGCAGGGAGGCAGTGTTCCCACACACTCTGCTTCCCTATATGAATGCTCCCACCACCTTATGGGGACTTCACATGGGTCCAAAGTGTGTGAAGCCCAGAAGCACCAAGGCTGGGTTTTGGTCCAGGGGCAGGACAGTGTGTAGTCTGCTCTGCTTGGTATCTGGTGGGGAGAGCAGGCAGCCAGACAGGAGCAGTTTGCAGTTTTGCAGAAACAGTGCCTGGTGTTTTGCTACTCCCCATCTGTTCTGGGGACAGGGTGGAAGAGTTGCCAAAAGCTCCCTCTGGCCAGCCTGGACTGTGCCCTCAGCCCAGGGCAGAGGACAGCCCACGCTCCACTCTGGGTATTTCCTGCCTTCCAGGGCTCATGGATTGGGACATCAACAGCACAGTCCTTTTGGTCTGACCTGGGTCAAGAGCCTTTCCAGATGCTTGCCCCTCTTTCCCTGGGCACCACAGCATCAGACCAGACATGAAGCCTTGAGGTAGCTCTGAGTTGAGTTCAGTCTCCTGCTTTGGCTCAACATCCCTTTGAGATGGCCACAGGTCGGATGTCACCTCCAAGCTAGCCAGGCATCCTCAGTTTGGCCAGCATTGTCAGTCTTCTGTGTTGGTGGTGATCCTGGGACCTCTGCTGAGAGGTGACCTTCTCCTGAGTTGTGGAGTAAAGGGATGGAAATGTGCAAGCCACCCACCCCCTGCCACCCAGCCCCCAAGACACTGTCCCTTGTCTGCGGACACCTGGAGTAGAGCCTTCCTCCCCTTGTGCCCACAGAGGTGCAGTGTGCCCTTCCTCTGCACACGGACGCCTGCCTGAAACACAGCCACCAGGCTGGCGAGGCGGATGGGAGGAGGTGGGAAGGGGTTGTGCAGCAGGCCAGAACCTGACAGCAAGGGAGGAAGAACTCCAGCCTCCTTCCTGAGTCTCAGACAGACACAAGTAGGGCTCGTTTGGGGAAACTGGGCATTGCTCCTGCCGGCATCTCCTCAGGCACAGAAGCACAGCGGTGCCAATGCTGCCTGCCATGAGCCAGCCAAGGACAGTCTGAGGTCAGGGAATGAGCTGGTGGGTGAGGACTGGCAAGCAGGTGCTCTGGAGATGCTGATGTGTCTGGTCCTGGCTGCAGTGGGCAGCTGCAGGTTGATGTGGATGGGCCAGCCAGGAAGAGAAGGGAGGGGCCCTGGCTCTGCCTTTCCCTCTACTCTTGGCACAGGGAAGGTCCTTCACCAGCTGCCCAGAGCTTGTCATAAGTTTCTGTGTCAGAGACCTCTGCCCTTCAGTTTGTCAAAATTGGCTTGTTAGTATCAAATTAGGGAACAGATCATTGTGTGCATGAGAAGGGGCTGCGTCAGTCTTGTTGCTGAAGGAAATCAGGCTATAAAAAACATTAGAGGGTGGAGGAAAAGGATCCCTTCAAGGCATCCATGGGGCTCTCATGGGGATATAAAGGCCCAAACTAGACACCACTGCTGAGTGACAGATGGAGGAGTTTCACCACAGCCATCCCTTGTCATATCACTTCTTGAGGGGTACACGTGCATACCAGGGTGAGTGAAGGGGGTCATTTCCCATTGCTTTTTCAGCCCTGCAGGAAGCTCTCAACTCAGGTTGGGCACTAGAGGGGTTTCAGTGTGCACCAGTCCGCAGCTCCCTTCACAGAGCACTGGGCTCCTTTGCTCTCATCTTCCCTTGCTGAAAGGGCTGCACATTAGTCCCTGCCTTACTCTGGCTCATTGGCAGCTTACAGGGAGAGGAGAGATAAGGTGTTTGCACCTTTACCTTACTTTGTTTGTTTGCTAAACTACTGACCATATGAGCAGGCTGACCTGCTGCAGACACCCATTGTGTAGCAAGTCCTGGGGACTGGACACCCCGTACTGTTTTTCTGACTGAATCCTCACTGCATGGTTCCCTTAATTTGTTGTTTATTTGCTAGGATTGCCCAGGTAGCCATTCCTCATTTATTTGTTATTGCAGAGGTAATGAGCTGTGCCACTCTTGTGTTATTTCAGGGTTGCCAGCACCAGTGTGAAACTTCTTTATTACTGTAGGGCAGCCGAGGGAGATGCCCTGGCTGTGCCTTCTCTGGCCCTGGCAGTGGGTGCCAGAGGGGATTCCTGGAATGGAACATAGTGTGTTTCACTGTCCTGGTAGGGCTTAGTCACTCTGGATGTCTCTGATCTTCTTTTGGACCTTGAGTTGCTACAGTATCTCTGAGGCAAAGGATGCACTTCAACTGTACCTTGTACAGTTCCATTTCCTGGGGGTCATTGTTCCTCTTAAAATAAAGGAGTCCTGACCTGACCTGTGGAGGCAGTTTGAGTCCTGCCCCCAAGCATATTAGCATCATGGAGAAAAATGCAAGATGATCTCATCCTGGGGAGCTATGTGAGTCCCAGGGGTGGTGCAGGGGGTCATTTATGTTGCTATGGGCAGTTAGGAGTCTCGGATGCTTATCCTGCACTGTTCTTGTGGAAACAGAAGAAACAAAGGACTGCTTTAATAAATAACTGACTGCGAAAAACTTTCTAGTTTTTGCTGGGAGAATGCAAGTTTGCCTTGGCAAGGAGGAATAGGAGACTGCTATCTGTGGCAGGCTTGGGGACCCAGCGACCTCACCTCTGTCCCCTTCAAACCCCCCAGCTGGGGTGTGTGTGACAGGCTGGTGCTGCCATCTGCCGCTGAGCATCTTGTCTGTTCTCCTCGCCGGGCATCCCCAGACACCCCTGAGCAGCCTAACAGGGTGGAAGAATCCTCTTCATCCTCCTCCCTGCTGGGGCTGCATCTGGGCTCAAGGGAGCAGTGGGTCTGCAAGGAGACTCCTGTTTGCCTGGGTGCAGCGGAGTCTGGTCACTTCTATTTTAATCCTGAGAATTTTTCCCTCCTGTAGGAGCAGATGAGCTGGATTCACTGGCATCGAAGTTGTGGGAGATGCTGTTCAGACAGGGATTTCAGCTGTTCTGATGCTTTTGTTTCTGCTGCAGTGAGTTTCCTCATGGTCACTTGCTGGTCCCAGCACAGGCTTGGCATCAGCACTGGACTGCTGGGAACCAGGGATCAGGAGACTGGGGACCTCAGGAGCTTTAAACTCTATTCAAAATTAGTACAGAAGTAGCCCTTTTTCACTCTGGTGGCTGTACTAAATGTCACAAGTCATCTAAGTTTAGACTGTCACCAGCTTGCTCCTAAATATAAACAGCACAGGGCTTCTGACTGCATCCTGCTGGCAGAGGTTATGCTGGGGTGATCTGGGGGGTCTACAGGAAGACAACTGCCATGGGCAGAACCTGAACTTGCTTCCCCTTTGCTATCAGTACCCTCAGTGGCAGCTACAGTCAGGCCACATGGCTTGGCACCATTACCCTTGGCTTTGCTGTCTGCTTGGTATGTGCCATCAGACGGGCTGGTTTCCTGTGAGTGTGGGGCTGTGAGCTGAGGACCCTGGAGATCCCAGCACTTGTCAGCTCTGGTATGACTGCTGAAGGGCCTGCCCACTTGCGTGGTGGCTTTGCTATGTGATTGACCTTCACTTTGGAGTTGTCTCATCTTGGAGCATTCCTGGCTTTTGCTATTTCATCAGCAAGGCAGGGTGGAGTGTGAATTTGTCACTTAGTCCTCTCACCATGGATAAAGAGGAGCTTCTCTGCCTCATGTGTGTCATTGGGCCCTTTCTGGGTGTGGGATGACCCTCATATTGCTTTTTTCCACTGACACACAAAAACAGTAATGGCCCTTGTAGGTAGAAGCCCATCTTAGACCTGAAGCTCCTCCATGCCCTCAGAGGTCACACAAAAGCCTCAGAATGTCCCACACAGTGGGATAAAGCAGGGCTGTAGGCAGGGAAAGGGATTTCTTTGGGTATTTGTTCTCATCCTGCCTGGTGCAAAGATGTCCTCTGGTGCTGGGCAGGAGGCTCTCTGTGCAAAAGCAAGCCCCAGTCAGCTCATGGAGACCTGACAGTTTGGTACTACTTCTCTTCCAGAACGAGAGTCCCGAGAGCATGAGGAGCCGACCACATCGGAGATGACAGAGGAGACTTACCCGCCCAAGGCATACCGACCCAAGCACGGGCGCCTCTCCGAGCTCAAGGCGGAGGCCCTGAAGAAGGACCGCCGGAAGAAGCTGACCCTGGCCAAGTTCGTGGGGATGGCCGAGAACACGGCGCACCCACGTGTTGTCATCCCTGAGCTCCGGCAGGAGTTTGAGCTGGTGGGTGCCTTTGCCTCCCCTCCACAGGGCCCCCGTGACAGTGGGATGGCTTTTACCCCTGGGGCTCAGGTGCTGGTTGGGGGGGAAAGGGGACCTGGGGGCTTTCGCTGCTGGAGGATTGCTGTGAGGTGCTGCCCTTCACACTCTTCATCTTCTCCCCACTTGCAGGGCCCCTGCCGCCGGCACATGGAGGCATCCCTGCAGGAGCTGAAGAGCAGCCAGCGGATGGTCCCCCGTGCTGTCCACCTCCCCAACTGTGACCGCAAAGGCTTCTACAAGAGGAAGCAGGTAGGAGCCCCACAGAGGGATGCTCCCTGCCCAGCAAGGCTTTTCTCTGCCACTGCCCTGGATGGGAAGGATGGAAGTTTTTCCTCTGCTGGGTTGGTGGGGATGTTGCTGTGAGCATCTCCAGGTTAGGGTTGGTGGTGGGTGACCTTGCTGATGGCTCCATGTGCCATCTGGCCTGATGCAAGCATCCTGAAGATGCTGGTGAGAGAGGAGAAAAAGTCAGAGAACCCTGGGCTGGGGTAGCAGGATGGACGGGGATGTGCTGAAAGCAGAGAGCAGGAACTAGGTTCTACCCCAGGAATTGCATCAGTGGGGTGAAAGGGGCAAGGCCAGGGTTGATCCCCAGCATAAGGGAGCCACATGGCCTCTAGTGACCAGCTCCTGATCTCTGCCCTTGGATGTCTCTCCAGTGCAAGCCCTCCAGAGGCCGGAAGCGTGGGTTGTGTTGGTGTGTGGACAAATACGGCATGAAGCTGCCAGGGACTGACTACCTGAGTGGAGACCTGCAGTGCCACGCATTTGACAGCAGCAATGTGGAGTGAAGTCGCATCCCCTCCCTCTGCCCCATCACTACCTACCCAGACTCCCTTCCACCCTCCCCTCCGCACCTCCCCATGCCCCGGGACTCCGATTCCTTTCATCTCATGTAAGAAGAAAAAAAGAAAGGAAAAAAGAGATAGGAAGGAAAATGTAAAAAAGAGGGAAAGAAAGAAAGAAGAAAGGAAAAACAAAAAGAGAGAAAAGAAAGGTAAAAAAAAGAAAATAAGAGAAAAGGAGAAAAAAGAAAAAAGAAAAGAAAAGAAAAGAAAAGAAAAGAAAAGAAAAGAAAAGAAAAGAAAAGAAAAGAAAAGAAAAGAGAAAAATAAACCTTGAAGAAACTGAGGACTCGGAATCTATAGCAGCCTCTTGACAACAAGTACTCAGCAAGGAAAGGATAGAGCCAGAGACAAACCAGCCGCAGCCTCTCTGCCATCCCGCACCTCTCCCCAACGCTGCCTGCGCTCCTCTGCCACAGGCAGAGGTCATCCCGATGTAGGAAGCTCTCCCAGTTGGTGAATTTCTAGTACGGGTTTGGGGCAGGTTAATTTTTACTGTTTTTTCATGTTAGCTAGTTTATTTCTAAAGGGTCTTGATAGAAAATGTTGCAGCCACTGGTATTCCCTTTGCAGTCCTCCGGAGTATCCTCCCCTCATTGCTGGGACTCAAGTCAATTTGATTGCTGTCTCAAATGACTGCCCCCAATCCAGGCAGATTTCAACACATGAGGAGGAGACATAGCATTGCTGGCTTCGTGTCTGGAGATGAGCTGGGGAGGGAAACACAGATCCTGCAACAGCACAAATACCCCCAAGAAGTATTTGTGGACTTAAAAAAAATAATCCAAAAAGGAAATATATTCTCCTCTGTCCAGTTTTTCTCAAATGGAAGGTCAGAAATCTTTTTGGACAAGCAGGACTCTGGACGTTGTCCATCTAGATGTGGAAACGTTTGTCACCTGCGTGCATGTGTACGAGTGTGTATGTACATTGACATGGCTTTTCCTCCTTGCAAAACTTCACCTTGGAACCTGCAATCTGGATGTTTCAATGTAATACATAATCAGGGGGAGAAATGTTGCCCCTCCCAAAAACTATTAATAATCTGCTGGACTAAGCAGAAGAGCAGAGTTACAGAAGAGCATCAGTGCCTATGGGATCAGGACCCCATCAACATGGAGGGCTGCACGTGAGCTGACCCTGCTGTTTCTCTCTCACTGTCCCGACTGACATATCTGTACATGGGGACAGGGAGATCAGGGCTAAAACTCTTCACCACCCTTTGCTGCCACAAAGACGACCAACTATGGAGACTTTTTTTTTCACAGCCAAAAACGTGGTTTGCTCCAGGGTAAAAAAAACTACCAAACCTCCAGTTTGTTTGATCGTGGTTTTTTGTTAAGGTTGGTTTATAGCTTTCCCTGTGGGTAGGAAAATGCTGGTCTCCATCCTTTCACTTTGAGGATACTGCTGATGTTGCCACGGCTGATTCCCACCACCCTGCAGTAAGACCCTACGAATGGGCCCTTCCCTTTAACTTGGGACCCAGCTCCTTGTTGAGTGACAGCAGCCACTGCAGCACGGAGACCCACTGCCTCAGGCATGCTGGGACATCCCTCAACTGCCTTCCTGCCTTATTTGTTGTTTTTAATTTTTATGTCCAATTTTGGGACTGTTGCCTCTTGCTTCTCCATGACAAGGGTCTCCACGATGTTGGTGCTGGGAGGAGATCCTGCAGTGAAGGGAAGGAAGGAAAGGAAAGGGAGCCGTGGGGTCTGGGTGCTGTGCTCAAACACACACCCACCAGGAACCACATCCCACTGCCACAGCTGGAGCTGGCCAAAGGACACAACTGATCTCAGGGGAAAGGTTCCTGCACCCCCAAAGCCCCTTTGACCTTCCTGGTCCTGGGCAGAGAGAAAAGTTGGTCCACAGCACCAACAGGTCCCTACCAGTGGGGATGAGACAAGGGGGACTCAGTGCTAAGGGCTTCTGGTGAAGGGTTCTTGCCATCACAGGTTGGGAGCCCTCCCATGACATGGCAGCACTCTCCTAAGCATCCCCTAGGCCTCCCCTCCCCAGGAGACTTGCCCCAGTCAAGGGCAGAACCAGACACCTGCAGTTACTTCCCTCCAGGTTACAATGGGGGTGAGTTCTGCTGATGGACTTCCACACAGATCTAGCACAGCATATCTGGACCCGGGGATAAAGGACCTTCTTTTGCTGAAAAGAACTGTGTCACAAAACGCACATCTGCCCTCCAAAAAAGCCCGCTGGAGCCGGGTAACTGCCGTGTTGTTGGAGGGGAGAATGGCAGGTCTTGTGGCCAAGGGAGGGAGGGACCCCTCCAGGCTCTGCAGGGCTGATGGAGCAAGGTTGATTTAAGGGTGAGGTGAAAGTGGGGTGAAGACACGAAGAGGAGGAGGAGCATGTGCTAACCACAGAGGCCCCTGTCCACTTGCTGATCCCTGTGTAAAACCTCCTGACTTGATAGAGGCCAGTACCACCTTTCCCAGGACCCACCCTTCCTTCTCTCTTCCTCTTTCTTGCTTTTTTGTTTGTTTTCTTGTTTAATTTCCCAAAACTTGAAAGCCTTTGGCTGCAGAGAAAGGAGACGTGTCACAGAGGTGGGATGGGAAGAGGCAGAGGGTAGCAATTCCCCATGGACCTTGTCTTTTGGGGAGGATGCTTTTGCAGGGTGAGGGTCAGCTCACAGGGCCCCATGGTGGTGTCGTGACAAGGTTATCATGATGACAGTGGGAGGGGGACACAGGATGGATTCCCCAACCTCTCCCTACAAAGCAAGTCTACATGGCCGCAGGAGCCCAGAGCCCCAAAATTCATTCCACACAGCCAACCTCACCCCTGCACATCCTGTGCTGGGACAGCCCTGGCTGTCCTGTCTCCACCAACCTGGGAGGAGGATGATGGAAGTCTGGGCTGCACCACCCCTGCCCCCCCAAATCACCTCAGCTCCTGGGATGGGGCACCAAGTGATTCCCCTGGCCACGCACTCCCTCAAGGATCCCTGGCAGGACGAGGCTGGTTGTAGGCTGCACTAATACTAGGACTGGGATTGGAGCCTGGGTTGGGCTGGGGACGAGAGTGACTTCAGGAGGGGTTGGTCACCCCCTGGGGTGGCAGTGATGAGGTGCTCCCGTTCTCAGCACCCAGCAGCATCCCTTTGAATTTAGGGTGAGAAAACCAAAAGGTGCAGATTTAGCAGCTGGGGAGTGCAGGGGGGTGAGGCACACAGAGAGATGTTGGCAATTTGTGTATCAGGGGGAGGTGAGAGGCTCAGGTGTCTCCAGCTACAGTATTTGTGCTGAGCCCATGCCGGTATCTAGGATGTAAGCTGGGAAGAAGAGGACTAGGATGGCGCAGGGGTCAGGACAGCCCTTCCAGCACATCTGCCCAGGGAGTGGCACTCAGTGGCTGGGCTACCCCTTGTCTGTACTGCAGTGGACTTCGAAAACCACTAGTACAAGAGCATTTTGCACTATTTCTCCGCTCTCTCCCCCCCTTCCCTTTTTCTCTGCCTTCCCCATGAAAACTTTTTTGCTGTTGGTTTGGGTTTTTGGTTTTGGGGTTTTTTTTTGTTGTTGTTGATTTTTTTTTTCCCCCTAAATGGAGCATTGTATATTTAACGACCGACAGTTCACCTCGCTTCCAGACGGCTGTCCTGGCCCTGGCTAGGAGCCCTGCCTACTGTGCTCCCCTCCCCAGCCCCACCAGCCCCCTTGCCACTGGGACAGACGTCACCGCGCACGTTACCCACCGTTGTAACACAGTTGTTAAAACACACCAGATTCCGAGTTTCCTGCCTGGTTTTTATCTTTAAGCAATACTCACTACACATTTTACGGTAGCTTTTTATAGCTTTACATACATACGGTAGCTCTGTTGTTTCGTTTTGTTTTGGTTTTGATGTTTTGGTTTTTTTTCCAGTAAACAAGAAATACTCATAATCTTACTGGTGGGAAAAAAAAGCAGTTTGTGAAAAACTGACAATGGAAGAAGAGCTTAATGCTCTGTTTAGCATTTTGTACTTAAAAAAAAAAAATCTCACATTTTATTAAAAAGTGAAGATTGCTGTATACTATTTATTCAACTTATAATTTATGTTACTCTTTGATCTTTGTCTTTTCTCATGACAAAGCATTTATTTAATAAAGTTATGCATTCAGTTAGCTTGTGCCTGACCCTCATGGAGCATCTGTGTGCTGGGGCCTGCCAGTGAGCTGCTCCAGCCCCAAGCATTCCACAGCTGGCTGTGTTGGGCCCCTTGGGATGCTCATCCAGCTCCAGGGAAGTGATTGGGGAAGTACAGGGCATGGGGTAAAATGGTGGCCATGGTTTAGGAAAGCTTTCGATACCAGAGCAACCTTCTAGGTAAGTGGTAAAATTGCAAGTTTGAGTTTAGAGCATCCTGAAAGCAGAGCTATTTTCCTATTATTTTTAGAAGTTTCTTTGCACTGATGTGACAGTGGGGCACAGCACATGTATTCAGCCAGCTTACCTGGGGAGAGTACCTGACAACCAGTGATGTTAAACCTGAGCTACCCGTGCTGCCTACGCTACCTGCCTGCACCTGCAGTACCTGTGCTGCCCGCACTGCCCACACTACCTGTCCGCCCCTGTGCTGCCTTCACTGCTAGCACTACCTGCGCTGCCTGCCCTACCCACTCCCTCCTGGACAGGGAGGCATTGCTGCTTCTTTCAGCCACCGAGGCACTGAAAATGGGTTTTCCATCACAAAAGTTAGTGCTCTCCCCACCCCCCTCAGGAAGTGGGCTACTAAATCACACTCTTAACGACAGCTGTAGCTGTGTACATGTATGTAAGTAGCTGCAGCTGTACAGAGACAACATAAATTATATTCTTTATATCAAATATTATTGTTTACATTATACTACTGCACAGTTTTTTATGCTAAACTACTCGGAAGAAATTCTTTACAGTGAGGGTGGTGAGTCATTGGAAGAGGTTGCCCAAAGAAGCTGTGGATAGCCTAACCCAGGCAATGTTCACAGCCAGGCTGGATGGGGCTTTGAGCTACCTGGTCCAGTGGGGTGTCCTTCCCCATAGCAGGGGGTCGGATCTAGATGATCTTTAAGATCCCTTCCAACCAAAACAATTCTATGAAAATTGTCACTTGCCTGTGTAGATACTTTTGTGTGTGGACACCACAGGTGCTGAGTTTTCAGTCAGAACCCTTGTGTGCAGCTGGCACAGTCCCAGTGCCTGACCTCATGCCCCAACATCCAGATGACACAAATCCAGCCCTGATGAAACACCAAAGCCAGGATCCAAGCAATGGCAACCATCAGATCCATGTACACACATCTGCAGACGTGAAGGTCATATCACAACTCTGAGGAGGCCTAACCAGAAGCTTTTTCCTCCTCTTGCTTTCCCTCTGCTCCTCTCTGAGGTGCCTGGCCAACAGCAAGCTCCCTTTGCTAGGCTGGGGGCTCCTGTTTTTTCCTCTCCGGCCCTTGAACTGCAAGGTGGCCCCAGGCACACCTGGGCTCTGGGCATCTCTCACCTCCAGCCCTCTGGGCAGCACCTGGCTTGGAGCTCCCTTGTGCCCCATGGTGCTACCTGGCATCCCCCGTCCCCACTCCCGGCATCACCTGAGCTACCTTCAGCTCCCCCTCCCCCCGCCTCGAGATACAAAACAGGATTGTATTAAACATCAATTTTGCTCTTTTTACCATTTCACACCCCCATCATGCCTGTCCTCTCCCCCTCCCCTGCAGCCTACTGGCCCCAGCCATTTTCCTGGTGCTCCCCACCACTGCCCAGCCTCTCGGCACATGTCAGTCCCACTCAACCTCCTGGCAAGGGGTACAGAAAAAAACAGAGGGACAAGGAGCCCAGTGGTTTTGCCTCCACAGGGGAAGGCTAGAGGGAAACTACAGCCACCTGGATGCTGGATGTCAGGGTCACATGGGGCCTCCCCCTTCAGTGCTGCCATTTTAATTGAAAGTAGTGTGGAGTTTTTATTATTATTATTGTTACTCTGCCTCCCTGTGCTGCCCCAAGTACCAAGCTGCACTGTCACACTCCTTCTGGCAGCACATCTCACCCTAGAAGAAGGTGCAGGACCTTCAAGGGACCTACCTCCACAGCCCCAAGTGAAGCAGCTCAGCCAAACTTGGGTCCTGCATGCAGCTCAAATCTCCCTGCACTTTTCCGGCAGCCCATTCTTGGGAAAGACTTCACATGGAAACACAATAGTTGGCTTTTTGGCTAGCTCAGATTTTGCTCTCCTTGTATTGGCAAAGGGGAGAGTTCTTGGGAGTTCATGAATCCCTGAATCATCCTGCTCAGCTGAGGAACTCCTTGCATAGAGTGTAGTGGAAACCAAAACTGAAGAAAGACACCTAAAAGGAGCCTGGATGATTCATGGAGGACAGGCCCACCTGCCAGCTCCTAAACATCGTGAGTGGTTGCGACCATCAGCTCAAGAAGCCCCTGAAATACCAAGGCTGTGAAGCTGGAAAGAGCAGAGTGACAAGGCAGTTCTCCTTAGAGCCTTTGCCCAAGCATCTGCTGAGGTCCCTGCACTGGGTAGGAGAAAAGGAGCAAGAAACCACCACTCTCACACAGCCTCCCAGCAGCTCAGAAAACTCCACAAACATTACACGTTGGACAGGACATTCACACTGCCATCCTCTCTGCCCAGTAAAGCAGGATACAACCATCTTTTCCCACCAAATCCTGTTGTCAGGTAGGGAGACAGGCTCCACACAAATATTGGCCAGATGCTGACTCAAGGGCCTGTCTGCATTTTGCAGATTCACAAGGTCCCCTGGTGTAGCAGGAATACAGCAGGCCAAAGGATGAGTGACACCAGTTCCTCCCTGCTCATATAACTAGGGCCAGTAATGATGGAAAACATGATTCCCATTGCTGCCTGTCAGGCCTGGTGTTTGTAACACCCCCTGGACAAAGGATGAAGAGGGTCAAATTTGCATGTGATGCATCAGACAAGGAAACATCCTATCACAGTGGGGAGAGAGAGGATGACAGTTTTCTGGCATCCCATTTAATTTATTCCAAATTCACACACCTCAGCTTTTCCAAGAGGACATCATCATCATCATGGCAAGACTTCACGAACGAAGATTTGGGAGGGTTTTACCCACACTTGCTGCAAGCACGCTGATGGGTGATCCCTCGAGCCTGCACAGTGAATTTTTTAGGGGAGGCACAGCGTGCACAGAACTGGCCCCACCCTTTACTCCTGAGGCTCATCTGCCAGGGCCTAGCAAGCTTGGACGGTGACAGCGAGGTCCTCAGGATGTAGGTTTGGTTAGAGTATCCTCCTCCTAGGTGGATGGCCTTACAGGGCTAAGCGAGCTCCATCTGCCCAGGATTGGAGTTAGAGTTGTCCTTCTCCTAGGATGGTTGCCGGGCAGCTGACGAACCCATCCTGCCTGAGGACACACTTTGTCTGACCCTTCAGTTGAGACTTGACCAGCACGGGAGACCCTGCCGGAGGCATAAACCACCGCCATCATAGCTCACAACCTCGTAAGGGCACACAAGCTTCTCCCCCATGACAATGGGGTGTCCGTGGAGAAGCCCAGGGGACAAACACGAAAGAAAACTTCCCTATTCCTAAACAAAACAAAGTACAAACTGTAGGTGAGAGCCAGCATGTGCAAGATTTATATGAAAAAGCAGAACACCCTCAGATGTTAACAGAAAACAGCATCGTTTTTACAGTTCCTTAGTTTCACATGGAGCTATGTTTTCTTCTTCTCTCATGTGATCTCATTGACACACATCCACGTATGCCCATCACTGACCTTCCAAAGGGGGTCCTTCCCCTGTCTCCTTCACTGCCATGTCCAAACCTCTTGCAAAGTCACAAGGGCTTTAAGTTACAGAGCCCACCTGTGCTCTTGACACTTGGGATTTGAAATGTGGGTCCAAGAAGGGGGGCAAAAAGCAACAAACCATTTAAAGAAAGCCCAAGACTTTGAGAGTTTTTGCAATTGCTATACAAGGGGTACCCCTATTAAAATAGAAAAAAAATGAAAGGAAGAAAATAAAATCTCCTTGCTTAGGCAACAGGGAAGTTATTTATTCTCAGCATCGGTGTGTTCTGTACAGAAAGAAATCAACAGGTGAATTAACAGCAGAGACACATCTCTCCTCAGAACGGCACGTCCAGCACAAAACCTCTCAGAGCACCTGGAATCACTTGGATTTCATCAATACAAATGTGTATGTGGGCAGAGGAGTGTGTGTCAGGGCCTTTATGAAGCAAGATATATACTGTAATTGACTTACAAAAAGAAAAAGTTATGTGCTGAGTAGCAGATGCTCACTCCAGTCCCAAGCAAAAATGGAGGGACAAGGGCAGCTGCTTGGGAGCATAGGTTTTTAGATGTTTGTTTTTTTTCCTATCTAGAAACAAAAAAGAATGAATGAGAGAAAAAGAGACATTCCCTGGCTTGTTATCCTAAATCTACACAGGCATCCTTCCACCCAGCCTCAGCAAGTTCATTTTAGCTCCGCCGGTATAAGCTGATCCTAAGAAATACTTGGCAAAAGCCCTTCAAGTCCCCTTGAAAAACAAACATTTAGCTTTGCTGTCACCCAAAGGCCCCATGCTCCTGGACCAGTGGCTGAAACCAGGTCCCTGCGGAGTTGGCTGTTCCCCAGCACCAGGAAAAGAAGCACCCAAGAGTGTTTTTAGGGAGTGGGGTGAGCAGCTCTCTCATCTTTAGCCCTTTCCCTCAATGATACTTCCTTAGGGAATACATCCCAACTACAGTGGTATGTTCCAGCTGGGAAGCTGGGGGGTTTCCTCCTTCCCCCCCTCCCACACCACATCCATGCCAGGACAGATGGCTGGGCTGGGGCACAGGAGACCGGCAGGACGCATGAGGCAGGCGACAGTATTTACAGTCTTTGGTATTGGGGAAGGGAGAAAAAGAGGGGCAAAGGCTGGGCTTTTGATTTTTACCCACTCCTACCCTTGGCAAGGGGTTTTGCCCCCTGGGAAGAGTCAGGGAGCACACGGCACTCTGCTGGAGGGTAGAGGAAGATGCCGTGAAGCAGCAGGGAGGGCAGGGCTGCAGGGCGAGGAGCAAAAAAGACTGGTTCTCTGGTTTATGTTGGGTGAAAGACTACGAAAGCAGTCCCTTCTCCTTGCAAACCCCCCACCGCCTTTCCCCTCCCATAATCCCTCCCCTCCCCAGGAACCAGACAGCTGAGGAAGGAGGGCAGCACGCAGGACCCAACCCCAGTCTCTTCCAGAGCCTAAAGAGACATGCTGAAACCCATGTAAAATCCAGCACTGGGGCCACAGTGAGCCACCTCCAGCCAGCAGGATCACGACTGTCTACTGGCTCCGTAGGGCACGTGCTCCCCGGTCCTCCTGCTCGTGGGCTGTGTAGAAGAGGTGGCACTCGGGGTCCCCGCGGATGGTGGGCGCTCCCTGGATCACCTTCCCATGGATGGGGTCCACGCACCAGCACTCGCCACGCTGCCCATTCACCGACATCTTGCACTGCATGAAGAGGGACAGGGCAGGCATTAGAGTCAAGAGGGGGACAAAACAGGTTCACCAGCCCAAAGCCAAAACACAGGCAGCCCTGGGGTTTGTCCAGTGATCTGGCACTAGTTTGGATTTAGGCAAGATCCACAGCTACCATACTCAAACATCCCCAGGTCTATGCTGCACCAGCAGTATTACTTATCAGTCCAGGCTGAGAGCTGAACCTTTCCCCAGGGGCTGTGCCAAGGACCAAGAAGCCAATTTGAATGAACCATGAGGACAACTGTCCCTGAAATGCATCACCCTCTGGCAACTGTGGATAAAAGCACCACAAGTGTCAAAATCCCTGGGGAAAGAGGGGTGAGACAGACTGCTACCAGAGCTGTATAAGCTTCTTCTCACCTACAGATTAGGCTAAACAAACTGAAACATCAGATCAAGGCCCCCCACAGCCAGACCTAAACATGTTTCCAAACAGGGACTGACACTGTTCCAGCACGGAAGTAGGGACCATGGTGCATCTGAACCTAGACTCTCTCCTCCCAGTCATGTTAGAGAGAAGTTTCTTGCCCTAATTGTTATCATCCACCTCCCACCCTGCAGGGTCTTTGAACCTGACCCTCATCCCTCCATCCCCAGCATATACATTTCTGAACAGGGTGTAGTGGGAGATGCAGAGGTTATTCCAAGCAGGTCAACCTTTGCATGTACTCCAAAAAGCTGAATTTAAGTCATTTTCTGCAGCCTTGTTCACGGGAATAAAAAAAAAAAAAAAAAAAAGGCACAAAAAGAGAGGAAGAAATGCATTCCATGAGGGGAACGCATCCAGGCACCCTCCACTTGAGTACTTGTCCATAGGAGGTGGGAGCAATTGGGAATGCTTTTGTTGGCATCCACTTCCCAGCAAATTAAAAGGAGTTCAACTCCAGAAACCTAGATGGAGGGAAATGGGTATCACTTCACATTTACCTTGTTTGCCCTCAACCAGGGAGGTGCAGGGAAGAAGAGAAAGCAATTTTGGTCCCTTCTTCTGCAGTAGTGACCAGTGTGTAACCCAGCTGCACTCTTCAGTGCAAGCTGACTTATTTCCCAGGCATAAGGAGCGGCAGAGACTGTCTTTGCAGCACACAAAGCATCACTGCACTGTCTGGACTTATTCCCCAGACATTGCTCATGTCCTTACAGGCAACTTGCCAGGTCTGCTCCATCCAACTCTTCCAAGTGTGCTCATGCTGGAGGATCCAGCCAGCCCATGGGGCTCTTCAGGGGGAGATGGAGGGTGAGAGTCCAGGTGCGACAGAAATGAGAGAAGGGACAGAAGGGGATTACCTCAGAGCATTATACTTTTTTTACAATGCTGCTGGATCAAGGGGTAGAAGTAGCCCTGAGCAAAAGGCTTAGCCATGTAAACAGCAGGTTTTCTGGGCTCCCCTCCAAAGGCTCATCTATGAGGGATCCTCATATCCAGGTACTATTCACACACAACTGCAGTCAACCCTGGACAAGCTGGTGTTGTGCTCTCTCCTGGCACTTCCCCCCCCCCCATGCCTCAGCCACTGACACCTGGTGGTTTTGCACAGATAAAGCCAAGTAGTCAGAATTCAGACACACAAGTTCTGAGTCCTTCTGGATCCCGTAAATATCTTCAGAAGCATGCTGCACCCCAACCTCCACCTCACCTGAAAGGAATCCCTCTTGAAGCAGTGGGACCAGCCTTGATTTATGGAGGAAAATCAGTAAAGTGCACTATAAAACTTCTTGACCTCAGGGAAAGTGCTTTCTGCTTTGTCTGCAAGACTGGCCAGCATTCAGTCCTTCTCTGCTTTTCTTCTGCAGCTGGGCCCAGCCAGGACAAGACCTGGCTCAAAGTACATGAAAATAAACCTGGACAGATAAGCAGCTCTTGGGGGAAAGAAGGGGCTCTGAACTAAACAGATTCTAGGCTGTCCACAACCATGTGTGAATGTGGGTCTCACCTCCACTTGCAAACCTGTGGCTGCAGATGCACTTGGGCGTTACTAAACCTGTCCATGCCATGTGCAGTATCTGCTGTTTTTCCCACCCCTCACACTGTGTGTGCAGTATCAGCCCAGACCTGATCTCTGCCTGTGCTCTGTGGCTGCACATGGTGGGGACAGACGGCGGGCCAAGGGCTGCTGCTGGGAGTGCAGCCCCAGAGCCCTTGCTCGCCCCACTTACCTGTTTGAGATTGTACAAGCCATGCTTGTCACAGTTGGGGATGTGAAGGGAGTAGAGGTGCTCCAGGGGACCTCGTTCATCTGGCAGTCGCATAGTGGATATGCGTTCCAGGACCTGATCCAGCTCCTGCTGACAAGGGGTCTGAAAAGAATCCAGAAAGCAGAAAAAAAAAATAATCAGGGCAATAGTATCATTTAACATCAGCATTTTGGACAATGGAAACACCAGTAGGGATGAACACGTGTGTACTTCTTCATGACACACGTTTGTCACTGGGTCCTGCTGCGGACTTCACCTGCAGACACCCAAAATCAGAGTCTGGGACAGCTGCATGTGAACACGTGTGTCCCTCCCATGTGTCTGATTTGGCCAAGAGCCTACGTAATACCAGGTCCCAAGCTCTGGATACACAGATGAGGAGAAAACTCAGAGATGCTACCGTGGCTCTCACTGGTGATGACAAGTGACGTGAAGCAGGGCTAGTCTAGACAGACAAGGATAGTTTCCATGAGCTCCCACACCTGTGGTGCAGTTTTGGCACAGAAGTGCCACTCCAAGAAAGTGAGATGCCATGGGAGTGGAGGGGAAGTCCTGGAAATGAGAGCACCCAAAGCCAGCCTCTGGAGACATCCCTCTTGCTCCACAGCAGCTCCCAGACAGGCCAAAGGGAGTCCACACCTCTCTGCTTTTACAGTGGATAGGTTATTTTAACCCACAAAGGAGCAGCAGCAGTCTGGAAGCTCTCAAAGTTGATGGTGCCTGCACCTTAATTGGAACTTTGTTTTTCCTATTCCTTGGAAAGCATGAGGACTTTCTTTTAAAACCCCTTTCTGTCCCTGTGCTCCCCAGATATTAATACTCTTTATGTTTAAAGGGACCTTTTGGGGTGGGTTTCCATCTTCATCCCCATTTCATTTAGTTGCCTTGACCGAACTGCCCACTAGAGGGAAGCCACGGCCAAGGACTGGAGGGCACAGAGACACGGACAGGGAGGACTTCAAGCACTCACTGTTATGTTACAGTCGCACAGCAAATCCTCGGGACTTGTGGCCCCCCTTAACCTGGACTAAGACTGTTCTGCAGCAGGCAGTTCCTCTCTAACCTCCAGATCCCCTTGGGCCATCCCTGGGTTTTGCTTAGGGGAAAAAGGGTGTGAGAAAGTCAGTCCATGGGCAAAGGGCACGCCTCACCCCTGCAGAGGTAGGTGTTGAGCCAGCAGGAGCCCCCCCTTTCCCAGCTCTGCCGCCAGGAGGTGAAGCAGCAATGAAAATAATGCCTCCTCACCAGCACATCAAAGTTCATCAGATGGTGTGTTCAGCCCCAGCTTCAGGCCAAAACCAATGTTTGCTTTTTGGTTTTTGTCACTCCCGACTTTTTTCTTTCAATCTTTTTTTAAAATCTTTTTAAGACAGTTTATGGCAGATGTCACTAAGGTTTTGAATTCAGCATTTCCCAGGGAGCCCACAGCTGCCCCCCTCAGTTCCCCACATCCCCTGCCCTCTTACCCTGCCCGTCGACAGCCGTGACTTTTTCGAGTCCTCGTGGTTGTGATGGGGCTTGCCGACTTTGCCCATCTGCCGCTGCTGCTCGTTCACCTTCTCCCTCATAACTGCCAGCTCCTTCATGCCTGTCTTCATGGGCTTCCTCCCACCCGCTCCACTCAGGATCCCCATGGTGCCATCCACGTGGTTCTCAGCAAGGATGCTCTCAGACCGGTCATCACCATTATCTGCAGGAGACAAGGCAGACAAGGAAAGGGTCCAGCTCAGTCAGGCGCTCTCACGTGTTCATCCCACCCTGGATCATTTTCAAACATGGCTGGTTACCAAGCCATAAAATCTTTGCATGCAAAAATTTTAAATTGCATTAGCCCTTTCATCTGGAAGGTGAGAATAGATCCTTTCATTCTGGAGTTATTACCACTCTAAAAGACAGCTTAGAGAGCAGGGGAAATCGCTGCTGGAGGAGTTCTTTCTGGTTTTGCTTTGACTTTCTACTTCCCAAGAATGTAATTTTCCCATCACAAATCCAGTCGGATTAGGGATGCCAAGTGTGCTTCAGCTCCAAAACTTAAAACCACAGTGATTATTAACAATACCTTGAGTCCATCTATCATCCCCCCAGAGTATCTCCAGGAATACTCTCAATATTCATTTGCTAAAATAAATTTTCAAGCCTGCTTTCAAAAATACCTTGCCTCTGTTCTATAGCCACCGTAATTTCCCTTGGGGATCCTGCCATTTCAGTGATCTTCCTTGCCACACCGTCTTTCCCACTGTTTGTCATACACTGTGTTACTCATTTAGCTTCTACTTTCTTCTGCATTGGGCCATTTCTGCTGACAGTGGAACAGTCCCATATTCGCCACTGCTGCAAGCCACGAGATCCCCAGCTAGTTAAACCATTTCAAAATCAGTTAAGAGAAATCTGGAGATAAACACTAGACTTATTCCACCTCCTCTGCTCTCTCCTTTATGCATTTTCCCAGTTCACTGGGAATTTCTGAGAGCAAACCTTGCCAAAGCAGGACACAATGGTCACAATACTGCAGACACCCATCCCTTTAGACTTTGCATTGGCAATGAGGACAGATCTCAATTCCTCCTACCTGCTCCAAAAGCCCAGAAGGTGATGGCTGATACCTCCTGTTGCCTGGTCTGATCTGGCTGAGCAAGCACATCTAACACTGTAGCTAAATCTGATATTGAAACAGACCCTGCCTTAAGCTGGGGTTTAGACCAAGACCTCCAGAGGTCCTTTCCAGACCAAACTATGATTCAGCCCACACATGCACACCACCTGTTACTGCAGTAGCCCAGGCTATGCATGTCTCTGTATATACCTCTCTATATGAGCTCTTCAGTAGCTCCATAGGTACCACACCAGAGGACAGACCAGGCCTTCCTGGTGGTGGCGGCAAACATGAAGTGTCTTTTAGCATATTGCAAGGAAGAACTGCAGCACCCAACCTCCCAACATCAGCATTCTTTCTGGCAACCTCCAATTTCAGCTTTCCGGCATTATGGAATTCAGGCACTCATATAGAGGTAAAGAAATCACATCAAACTGTGCATGATGCAGGACAAGCAATTCCTGAGCTTACATAGGGATGCTTCATTTAAGGATTTCTTCTGCTTCTCGGAAGACCAAGCATGAAGATCATTTACAAATGTTAACACTTCTCTTTTTCAGAATCTGCATCATGATGTTTTGTCAGGGCATAGCTCTACTGTCATGACAGACAGTGAAAAATCACCAGTGTTTTATTTCTGCCACAGCTTTTTAAGGTCTTTCCAGGTATTACAACCCCAAGGTCACAAAGCAGAAACAGCAAGAGTTTTGTATGAACTTACTCAGCAAATGTGCAGCTGCCTGATGCAGGATGGCCCAAGTGGGCTGGATCAAAGAGCCACTCCAGCCCAGCACGCCGTTCATGAGACCATCAGCAGGTGGCTACAGGATACACCAGAAGGACCATTCCCAATGTGATGCAGACAAGAAGTAAAAGCACTTTCAAGGCTGGAGACTGTATCTGACCCCTAGGATTTAAAGCCAACAGCAGACCCATCTCTCAATGGATTTGGCTGCTATCTTTTTCCACTTCTTCGCCACTTTGGCCTCATATATCCCAATACTGGGCTCATCCCACTTCCAGAAACACTAAATACATTTCGCCTGCAGGTTTTCAGCTGCTTAGGTAGCAACTGAAAAGCAAACATGGGGCAAAACCAATTTGGCAAAGCCCAATACTTTCCTCAGTATTGATTCCAGATGAGAACTGAGACCAGGTTTGATAGCCAGATGGGCAAGCTCAAAGTCTAGGCTGCTGCCTGGTGATTGCCATCTGGCCATCATCCTAGGAGCTAGACAAGCAGTATTTTGAGCAGGAATCTTCTGTTTATACACCAGTCTCCCTGTTAATTAGAAACACATAGTCAGAAGAGAGAAGGCCATGAGGCTGCCTTTTAGAAAGGATCAAATAAAAAAAGCACCATGAAGAGATGGGCAAAGCTGGCCAGGCCCTGATCCTCAAAGAGCTGCTTAAGAGAGTTTTAGCCTTCTGACATCTTTTGTGCTACTCTCTTTGGTGCCCCACTAAATTGTTAACAGCAGCAAAGCAAGCACAGAAGCAGGGCATCTTCTCAGAGACACTGCAGTCTTCTGCTTCATTCAGAAAAATGATGGTACAAGCTTACAGAAAAGCAGCAAACTGGAAGTGGTTCCTTCCCCCATCAATTCTTGTTCCTTCCAGCCTCCAACTAAAATACATAGACATCTGCCCAAATAAGCACCGTGCTAGTAAATGCAAGCTAGCTGGTAAGCCTCTTGTCGGCTGATTCATTCACAAAACCTGCTTCTGATAATATTTTTGCTCACTTTTCTCACTTTCCAATGCTAACAAATGTCAGCCCAAAGAAAACCACCAATGGGAGTGGAGTGTGCAAGCCGATGTGCATGAACACACCCAGGCACGGCAGAGATTGGTCTTGGCTCCCCAGGCACCATCACAGAAGCAAGACTGGATCAGAGGCCAGGAAGGTCTAGCTGCTATTGACTGCAAGCTCTCCTCTCCAAGATCAAGTCAGCCATGGTGAAGCCATGACTTCACCTTGCTGCCAAACTGGACTGGTTCACCTGGGGCTGATGCCTGAGCCCCATCACAGCTTTTCCCTCTCCCAAATCCAGTGTTGCTCATAGAAGCTCTCCTGACCTGAGGCTTCCAAAGATGGTTCAATCACAAGGGAAGGGAGTTGAGACAGAAGAGGTTGGTCCCATGTGCAAAGGGCCAGGATTTCCTTTGGAACAAACTGCATACACAGGACAAGGCTGAGCATCAGGTGCAATTGACCAACCACACTTCAAAGAACAAATGGGTCAGGTAGCAACAAGAATAGCAGAGAGATCAAGACTCAAGGTCAGGAGAACAGAGAGCATGCCATGAGCCAAACAACACCTCTTACAGCCAGATAATGCTTTTTAATGCTGCCCAAAAGATGCAAGTCATGCATGCTTGCTTATGACTATCCATGAACTAATGAAGCCACCCATCAATCCTACCGGCATGGGATGGGCAGGTATGCAGTTGCCTCAAGATACACAACCCTCATCTGTTTGTCATCCTGGCTAGTGCCTTTTTGCTGACCCATTTAAGTTCACACTAAATATATCTGTAAGGGAGTGGTGCTAAACTCCAAAACAATTATGTTTTATAGTTCTTCCATTTTCCCATGGCATGTGGAAAACATCTCCTGTGCTGTTTTGGATCAAAAGGTAGAGAGTTTTGTGCAGGGTGGGACAAGTGTGGCAGGAATCTAAGCAGATAACTGAAGTTCTCCTAAACACTGATGCTGAGCCCATGAAACACCTCTCTTTGCCAAGAAAATGATTTCTTTATGGCCTTTTTCAAGGAAAATTCCCATTGGCTTCAATGGGGCGAGGACTTGGCTGAGGAAAAAGCGTGTTCAAATGGCCATCAGCTTACATCCGTAGGGAGCTGCACAGTCTCGCCAACATTTTCAAAAGCAGCTACCAATTTCCAGTTCTAAAATTTTTGAGAATCTGGTTTGAGACCTCTAGACACCTCTGACGAGACAGCTGAGAAACAGAAGGGCTGAAAAACAACCTGCCACTTCCAGAGCCGCAAGAAAAAAAAAAAGTACCATACAAAAAATTGGGCAGCTGCCTCAGGTTAAAAATATGTCTTTATCCCTTTGAAGAGCCCTGAAGCGTATCTGGGCTGCGGGACAGGATCGAGCCAGTAGCACTCACTTAGCACGGGAGGGCCAGGCTGTATCACGGGGAGCAAGCACCATGCCAAGGACCGCAGCCGCCCTCCCCAGCGCTGCTCTCTCTCGGCACTTGCTTTCCTTCATCGACGGCTTGCCCAGAGGGTTTCACGTGTATTTGCTTATCTGCACGGGGTGTTTGCATAGTGTTTAAGCGCTGATTAAGGTTCCAGATCCACAGAAAGTTCCACCCAAGCAGACTTCAACAGCCCCGACCAAAGCCCCGCTAACTTGGGGTCCCGACCGTGTCCCTAGGCTGGACGGGGCTTACATCTCCCTCTCAGCAAGCACAGCCTCCAATGGGCAGCACTTTCTTTCTGGAGATGTCTACACACTTTGCAATTCATTAATTACCCTAAAGAAAGGTGTTCATCCTGGTTTACACATGGTAAATGAAATAAAAATGGCACAGAAAAATTTGAGAGTGCTGCCCAAAGCCATGCAAAGGAATACATGGGCAAATCCAAGAGCCCAAGTCCTGGACTGGCACTGCACTGTGCACAGCAGCAAGCACAGCTGGGGCTGTGGGAATGCAGCATCCATCCATGGAGAGATTTTTCACCCTGAGCAGTGGTGTCCGTGTTATCTAGGTTTGGTTTGGGGGTGTTTTTTCCCCCCTCCAGTACTTCTAGATTCTTGTGCCCACACGTTTTACCATTTCAGGGTAATTCAAGTGCCTGTTCTCGGTTTCACTTGCCACTTCTCATTTTAAGGAGCAGAGCTGCCTGTCCCAAGTTGCCAGGAACCCAGCACTTGTCCTCTGCAGCCAGAGAGCAGATTGAGCCCTTAAACCTGACCTTTCATATGCACAACAGCCACGGCATAAGAATTGCTTATAGGAAAGGTGAGGAAAGTGCAGACAAAACCCGACCTTGGCCCTGGGGACTTCTGCCTCATCAGTCTGCAAAGTACTTCTACGAGAACCCTGGGTAAATGTTCTTGTGCAACAGCTTTAGTGTATGGAGCTCAGATACCTCAGAAAGTTTGCTTTACTGTTTAAAATAATATTTCAAAATAATTAATAACAAAGTAATGAAAATAATAGATAAAAGTATCAATAATTTTTTTTATGCCAGTAAAAAGATTACTTTGGGAATCTGGTTTGAGACCTCTAGACACCTCTGATGAGATGGCTGAGAAACAGTTTACTTTTTACTGACATTGCCATTTCCTCACAGCAGGAGCTGCCCAGAACAAAGTCCCCCCCCCAAGGCCCTCTGACCCACCCTACCCCAAAAAGAACTCAGGGTTTGCTGGTTATCACTGCCAAACTGCGGAGCACTGAGCCATGGCACAGCATCCATCAGTGCTCAGCTGGTGGCAGAGGGAAAACACGGGGGCACTGGTACGTGGTCGGCCACAAGTGTAATCAAGCCAGCCTGGGTGCAGCTTTACAGAGACAGATGAAACCAAAGCACCCAGTCAAGTTTCACTCTTCACTTTGCACAAAGGTGCAACTGGAAATGCCACAGAGGGAGCATGGGCAATGGGCTCTGGAGTCAGGGGGTGGTGGGAGAAGGGAGAAGCACTCCCACCCTGGAACATCATCTCTCACAGAAACTAACCATGGATGCTCAGGGGAGGAGCAGAAGAAAGGACACAATTACAGAAGAATTCTTCACCAGCTCTCCTCCTGACCATCAGCAGTTCAGGAACCAAAGATATTGCATATAGATTTGGTTTAATAGCCATTGACAGACAAATAGGGAAAAACCTATGCATGATCCCTTCTGGCTTCAACTACACTCCCCCAGTACTACCTCCTGCTCCCCTCTCCTCGGCCAGCAGTCTGTTCTGCTTAGCCTCATCCAGTTCTGTACAGGCAACATGTGAATGTTTAAGCTATTGATTTGATTGCACAGACATACAACCAGGACTGAGTAACCCAGAGGTGTCTGTGCCATCCAGCTTTTGGGAGGACTGAGAGGAAGGCTGGTCTTCCAAATCTCTCAGAGAGTTCCATGAGACACAGATCAGCTCAGAGGATCTGTGTCTGCTAAAGCTCTCCTCAGGGCGGGTTCCTGGGACCCTCTGCCTGCCAGCACTCCCAGAGTTACTTTATCATGCCAACTTGCTCAGGAGCAGTGAGGAAATGCACACCACAGCCAGAAAATTCCTGCATCAGTCTCCAAAACTTGTTTTACCTCTGTGATAAGCTGTCCACAAAGCTCTCTGAGATCCCCTGGGGCCAAGAGCTCTAGGGCTCTGCAAACACCCCCTTTTTTTTTTTTTTTTTTGCCATGAGATCTTTTCAGCCCATCTCTACCAGCAGGGAGGGCAGGCCTGGGGAGGGAACAGTATGTTCTGGCCAGGAGTTGCTTAGCAAGCTCCTGGCCCTGCCCTGAGCAGCTGGCACCGATGGGGTGATCCAAGGGGCACCCAGTGCTTTCCTTTGACTCAGGCATCCTGCAGGAAATGCTTTATGCTCCTCGGAAGTGACAGGGACACTGACTCGCAGCAGCACAGCTTTCAGCAGCCTGCTTTGCTCTCTTTTCTCTGCCTATTCCTGGTGGCTGGAGAGCTCAACTTTCCCTCCTCCACGCACGTAGGTCCAAAGTCAGAGAAAAACCTCTTGCCACTGCATGGTACCATGCAGCACACCTGTGCCTCTCTGCATACAAACCCCTCTGGCACCAAGCAATCACAGAAGTGATACTCACATGGAGCTGATGTCAGATGAGGAGAGAGACTGAGATGTCCCTTCCCCTGGGCTTTACTTCAAACAGTCCTTTTTTTTGTTTTGTTTTAACCATATTTGTAGACCGGTTTCCCAAGGATACAGAGCTTGTGCAGTTACACAGCCTGCCTCTGTGTCTGTGCATGTGCCTACGTTTGTATGGCTGCCTGTCTCCCTATTAGTTCTCCTCCCCCTCCACCTCCCAATATATCTACAAACACGTCAGCAAATGCCAACTGCATCTCAAACAGGAACACAATTCTCAAGAATAGTAAGTTTCCACCATTTCATGGAAATGTGCAACCAGGCTGAAAAGAGATAAAATAGCAGGGTTTGTTTTGTTAGCTTTCTTTCCAAACGATTTGACTGATGGGCCGTGTAGCACATTATCAGCCCACTCTGTGCAGACACAGCAAAGCACAAACCACCACTAGGGAAAGGTCTGCTCCAGTCCTCCTCCTGCCAGCTGTGAGCCTGCACGTGTTGTTTCCAACATCCTGCTCCCTCCCACATCAGCTGTCTGTGCCAAAAATTGTAAGTGAAAATGCTGTACAGGACCCTCAAAAATGCAGGGTAATGTTTCAAGTCTCCTCATTTACTGAACTGGCACTTGCAATCTTGCCTTTCTTTCACCACTTCTCCTGACCACGGGGCAGCTGAGCATCCCAATGCACACCTACAGCAGACACTCTCCAGACCCACCTAAAAGCTGAGGCTGAAAAGCCAGAGGGTCTCATCTCACACCTGATGACAGTGGTTTCGTGAGTGTGCTTATCCTCAGTATGAGTGAGGGCAGCTTGCTCAGGGGAAAGACCCTAACATGTCTGGAAGGTTTTGCTGAGTGAGACTCTCTGAGCTCCCTGCCACCATAAAAGCATTCCCCCTTGCTAGTGAACCATATCTCAGCCCTTTCAACACACTCCTCCGATCAGCCCTCTGCAAAGCTGCCACCTTCCCAGCAGAACCAAATGAATTAACTTGAAAACACTTCCAAGCTTAAATTAATTGCATTGCAACTTCCCCATTTGACACTGACCCCCATCTGTAAAATCCCCAGAGTAGCTACTACATAGTCATTAGGGGCTTCTTCCTGAAGGAAACAAGCCATTAATCTTACTAGGCCAAGTCTCTGCTCTCCTTCCTCAGTCACTCACGTGCATTCGTGTGGTCTTCAGTGCCCCAGCCACCCCAAAAAGCCTACATCAACTTCTAGTATAAGCTAGAGTCCTAACTCCACAGTTCCTAACAATTTTGAGAATGAAAACGGACCACAAAACCACCTCCCTCATTTCCTACAGGTTTTACTGTGTTTGAATTACCTTTATTTTCTCAGTGGAAACATGGGCTCACCTCTGACCTAAAGTCCAAATCCACTGGGGCTTTTACATCCCACAGCCTAGATTATGCAAGCACAGAAGAGCTTTCCTTACCACAGCCTCCACGAGTGTGCCTGCATGTTAATTATTATCTAGATGATCTCTGTCTGGCATTGGGCTGCTACATCTCTCTTCGCTGCAGGAGAGCCAAACACTGGCAGAATTACAGAAGCTGTGAATCTCAACAAGGCTGATTCCCAGCTATGATATTCTGCAGCCTGCCAGGAAGGGCTTATGATCTGATGGACACATAATCACAAACAAGAAACTCCTCTCCAAATTCACACTAAACATTTCTGCCTCCTTCACACATTTTAGAAAAAAAAAATAAATCAGTATACAGGACCTTTTCAGGCTATCCCCCTGTTTTAAAATTATTACTTTTCTAGGTGCAGGCAGCAACAAGCAAGTATCATATTAGCTGGAGACAAACTATCAGAATTCAGTTGAGTCTGCACAAAGGAAAGATCTGCTACTAGAGGAAGTGCTCACATCTGTCCATCTGGGTCTCCAGATCCACATGTCTCTTGGATAGGGAGCTTTAGCCAAATAGAAGACATCTTGCTCTGAGTTGTCTGAGAGAAATTTTGTGGGTTCTATCATATCAGAAGTTAAGGGAGTTAGTCTGTGTTTTTTCTGGCCATACCCTCTGCCTGTTCTGGCTCAGCTCACCAAAAAAAGTGTTCTCTGACTCTGGAAGCTCAACTGTGCCCTTTGATGTCTATTCACAAATCCCACCAAGATCAATGGCTGGTGGGGAAATGGCTCTGGACACACCATGACCAGAGGAGCCTATGGCAGATGAGTGCACCATGTGAGAAGGCTGTGTGCAGAGGAGTCTGACCATCCACCCTTCAGAAAGGTGGAAAAGCCTCTAAACCAGGAAGGAACGGGGGGGGGGGGGGGGTGTAAAAAAAAAAAAAAAAAAAAAACCCCAAACCACAGCAACCCACAAATAAAAAAAAATACAACCCCCAAACGCTCTGAGCAGTGCCATACTCTGCTGGTGAGACCCATCTCTCACCTATCTCTGGTATTGCTCCACTCCCTTCTCAGACACACTGGATTCTCCAGTTTATTATGCACACAAATGGAATGAACGTCAGTCTTTGAATTACTATTTTTTAAATAACATCTCACTTTTCCACAGTCGATTTTCCAGACAGCAGCTCAGTCCAGGGCTCCCCTCACCACCCACCCAAATCTCACTGAACATTTCCTCACAGTCTGCCTATTTCAAAACACACTATTATCACAGTAATTCCTTCCTACCTTCTCAGAAACTCTGCCAGAGCCCAACAGCCAACCAGCGTGACCTCAAGGTCTGCTGGACCTACTGTCCCCATGCAGCTCCTGAGCCATGTAGGAGCCCTCAAAACCAACTGTGTTTGCTTTTTCCCCCAGAAACCTTCATTGCCCAGGGACAAAGCACAAATGACTCCAGATAAAACCAGAGCACTGAATTGTAGATGGAGAGAGGCAATATCTGCTGTAATTCGAGTCTTTTCTGCCCACCAAGCAACTCCCAGTTGCCTTCAGTACTCACAGCCATCATCCCTCCCTCCTCATGAGGGTTATTACCAAGTTACCATATCCCACACTTAAGTCACTAGTTAAGCTGTTCCTAGATTATTTTCTTCATTTGATGTTCAAACTAAGTAACATTGCAATTGTTTCAGGTTATGTCAAAACACTTTGTTCATTTGTTCTTGGGGCAGTATCTCACTCAGTTTTTCAGTCACTTGGCTTGATTTCTTTACCCTTGTTTTTTTCCTTCTCCCAGCTAGGAGCAGAGGCTGAATTTGAACTTTAGAGTACTCCACGAGATGGGACTGAACCTGGTCTTGCATGTGTATTTATGATGCACATTTACTATTTATCTTAGTTTGTGCATTTACTGAACCAAGACAACTGCCACTAAGCGTGAAGTCTTCATTGATACAACACTGCTACTGAAATTAAAAGGAGCTTTGCCAAAATTAAGACTTTGCAGATTCATCCCACTGCTGACTGGCACATGCACATGTGCAGTAACACCAGGAAGGGCTCAGACTCATGGACAGACTACCAGAAGGCAGCAGTTTACTTCAAATAGGCTGATCTGTAATAAGTTTGTGGCATACAAGGGCCATGCATGTCCAAGTAATGCAAGTGACATTTACAGTCCCTCAGTGACTTCCAGCCTCCACGGTCTACAGCATGGCCACATCAATGTCACTTGGCCTTCAGAAGGGGAAGTTTTGTCTCCACAGGTGGAAGGGAAGCAGTGCCAGGCAGCCTGCTGCTTCACTCTGATGTCATTGCTTTGGTCTCTTGCCTTTATAGAAAAAGGGGCTGGATCTCACTTTGTTTGCAAATGACTCTCTGTTTTGGGCCACCCATGAAGTTACCCAAGCTCCAACCTCAGGAGTATGCAGAGTTCTGCTGAGCAAAAGGCAGGAAGAGAGCACCATAAAACTGTAGCAGAGGAAGGACGAAAAAGGGGAACACCAGTAGGCTGCATTCCCAAGGAGGAGGGAGGCATTGCAAAGCTTAGAAACCAGACCACCACAAAAGAGTGTGATGGAGATAGATGTGATAAGCCAGCTGAACCACTGGAAGGGAAGGTGTGCAACAGTCAGCTTCCCACTCAAACAGCTCCAGGAAGCATTTTGTGTACAGCCAACCAGCACACTCAACATCAAGTGCCCTAGTACATTTGCTGTGCACCTGATCTACATAGCACCCCTTTTCCTGGTGGAAGGATCTGGATGCCCCATAGGCTTGGAAGATACCCAGGCTTGTGGCAAACAGCCCTGGAAAGCTAGGATGGTCCCCAAGTGAGAGACCCATGCCTTTATAAACAAGTTAACACTGTTCTGCTGTAAGGAAATGCAGGGAATCCCCTTGCTTCAAGAACTAGTGTTCTCATGGAGTGCACCCCAGAATGCCAGACATCTCCAGCTGGTTTGTGGCATATCAATGTCTAGGTCCTTCTCCAAAACAACCCTGCACATGGTGGGAGCCTGTGCAGGTGAGCCTCCCCAGCCACAGCCCAGCAGCAAGTGTTACTCACACTACACTGCTAGTGTTGTACAGCATGTGAATAACAGGTTTTACCTGGCCTTTATCTATTGTATTTTGGAACCCCCCAAATCTGCAAAGCAAAAGGCACCAGTCATCCGAGGGCATCTAACTCCCCAGGCACAGGGTCTGGGGAAGGAACACATCAAGGGGGCCACCACAACCTCCCAGAAGCACTAAGGTGGGAGGCTGTCATTAGATAAATTGCCCTGGAGTGCTATAATTAACCCACTTGCACTCCTCTCACATAGAGCACCGCAACTGAAAAACGCTAACCACAGCCATCCCAGGGGCAAGGGGGCAGGAGCCAAGGAGACAGTGGGAAACACCAGCCCCGAGCAGCCACATGCCCTCCTTTCATCAGTCCCTGGAACAAAAGCACTGCTGTGCTATTCCCCATCGGGAAGCACCGGGCACCCACACCCACCTCCATCGCACTTGGTCCATAAAACTCCACTTCATTAGAGCCACTGCTGCCACATCTGTTAGTGCTTTAAAGCACGTACATCTGGCTTAATTGAGCACTTGACTTTATTGCTGCTTTATCTCCATTTTTTCTGAACAGGCCCTGGGGAGAGGGTTTTGTGTGGTTGAAGTTTGCTTCTTTTTTCCTTCTTCCTTGTTAAATTTTTTTCCACTGAAATCCCACCTGAAACAGGAACAAAAGCCCTGTGACAGCTGCTCACGTGCTCTGGGGCTGCTTTGAGGAAAGTCTCCTCTCTAGACAATGAACCCATCCTAAATATCCTGGTTTATGTGCTTCAAAGCTGCAGAGCCTCAACAACACCAATTCTCCTCTACCACTCTGTCCCCCAAGAAAAAAAAAAAAAAATCAGAGTTAGTGGTGGAAGGTATTTCAGTACATGCCAGAGAGAAAAGAAAGAAGAGTAAAAGGATCTTGCAGCCCCTGCAGTCTCTGAAACTTTGTCTCTGCCAAGTTACAACAAACAGGAAAAGCAGAATCAAAACACAGCCCCCATGTCCCCCTCCATCCACCCAGTACAGCCTGTGCTGCTGCCAGCTACTTCTCACAAACAATCGCTCTGCAAGACTCCTCTGGCACATCCTTCCAGGTGGTCTAAACAAGAGAAAAGCCCAGCTCAGGAAGCCTGTATTCAATGCACTGGGTGCTTGAAATCCCTTCCAGAAAGTACAAAGGTCCTTCATGCCCCTAAAAGAGGAGGAGACAAAGGAGAGGTTACCTGAAAGCACCTTTGCCAGCTCCTGTGCTAGAAGATGCCAATTTCCCTGAGAAGCCAGACTCAAAGTAGTTGGGAACACAGAGGATCACTGGCTGTAAAGTTGGCTGTTTTCCCACTAAGCCACCCCAAGTACTTTCCAGACACCGAGAGAACAGGACTGGTGCCACCTGGGTGAAGGAGTCAGGGCACCATCACTGGCCTGCAGCACCCTCCCAGGGTCCCATGCCCAGCATACCTCCACAGCTTTCAGGCTCTGATATGGCACAGGCACTGCCCCAGACTGAGGCTGGGACTGCTCAGCAAGCAGCCTGGCTTTCGTGGAGTACTAAAAGCACACAAATACTATGGCTACTTAATGCTAACACAGGATGCAACTCACACATGCAGCCCAGAAGCTCTATACCTGATAAAAGCAGGATGACCTGCTGAAACCAGGACTATTGCAGCTCCAAGATAAGGCACTAAATCAAGTGATGCCTCATCACACCACCACACGTCATGGCTGTGATGCAGCAATCCCTGCAATCTGTTTCAGGCACTCAGGAAAGCTTCTAAGTTATACCCCTTGTTTTTCATGCCCCTCAAGGGCATTTCTCAACCCTCACGAGTCATCCCCCCACGTGTTCTGGCCAGACCATCAGCTACTTGTTCTCCTGCTCCCATGGACAAGGGAGTCCTGTTCAGTGTCGCACCTTGTAAACTCTGCCTTTAACTCCTCCAGTGGAAGCAAATGTCAATGTCCTGCCTATTTCTCTTCCTACAAGAATAAGATATTCAAAGCACTGTCAGCTGTCCCAATGCCATGTTCCAGTTTGATTTCATGCTGCAGTGCCGAGTCCAACCATCTTTTATCCCTGCTGCCTGGTATCTTTTCTCAGATGTCTAAACACAAAAGCCACCCCTGAAGCAGGCAAAAAGCAAGGCATATTAGCAGCAGTCAAATGAGCTCCCCTGGTCCTTCCTGTCCCAGTCCAACAAGACTTCAAGCCCAGGAAAAGAAGTGTCTGAACAGTGAAGTGAAAAAGGGTCAAAATGTAATTAAACCCTGCACTTCCTATCCCAAACTGTTAGTGGATGTTGCTGTGTGTTTGATAGTTATGCAGGCACTTTTGTTTCACTGGAGACAAAAACAGTTCCTAGTGAGACAGGGAGCAGAAAGGCAGCAAGATGCAGCAGCTCCTTGTGCAGACACCAAAGCAGTCACAAGTCTGTGACACACAGGCTCATCCATGCAGAAGCTGAAGGATGAGCAGAGCAGACCCATCCAGCTGCAGGCAACCTGCTTGAGGCCCCAGCCTCAGTGTCTCCCTGCCAAGGCAGCAGTGTGGTTTTCAAGCATCAGACTGATCTCTGCGATCAATGAACAACTACAGGTGTGGTCAGCACCTGATGTTACAAGGAGTGGAAGAACTGATCATCTCCTCTGCTTCTGGAATCCAGTTGCATAGGAACTTTCCAAGTCAGAGGCTGCACATAGATTATCATGTTTCATAGCCAGCCATATCTCCATGAATTTCTATGCTTCCTTTTAGAAGTCATTTATGTCAAAGACATTTCCAGCTTACTACAGCAATGACCTTGGCGGTTTAATTCTGTGCTCTGCTCAATCTTTTCACCAGATGTTGAATGAAACTGAAAAATAGTGACCATCTTGTTCTTCCCTCTAGTCAAAATTTCACAGTTCTCCCTCTTGGCCCACAGGAACAAGTCAGCAGAAAGACCTGAACACCACAGGGCAGGTCTTTATATCCCCATTGAGATAGGGTTTTGAAGACTCCTTAGCCAATGGGTGACATCCAGAAAGTGATGCACACCTGCTGTGTGCCATGAACACCTCAATCATGCCTCCAAAATGAACCACAGCCCTGGCGAGGGGCTGGGAGCCAGGACACCTTTCAAAAGAAAGAAAAATGCCCCGGCTTTTTCACAACTACAGAAGGCTTTGGCACAAGCTGAGGGCACAGGAACAATGCCAAAGCACATGGAAAACAGCAGCAGCAGTTCTGACCACTGCCTGTCTAACTGAAGAGAAGGGACACCACCCTAGAGCAAGGGATTTGTTGCAGGTTCCCTACCAGCTGCACAGGGTGCCCTGGCACAGGGGAGACCCCTCCAGTACCACCAGTGCACCCCCGTTGCTGTCCCAACAGCCCCAGCCTATCGGCACTCGCTCTCGTCACACAGAGAAACAGGCTGGCTCAGCCCCAAGGAAAGCACCTTCTAATGGGATTTTTCAGGTTTCAAGGATATCAGTGTCTGGCACAGGCTGAAGTAATTAAGAGGCCTTCCAAGAGACAATCTGGCATTGATTAACCAGCTATTTACCACTGAACATTACAAGTCCCATTCTAAAACTCTGCACCAAAACACTTGATTTTTCCTGTTTTCTCCCTTACCCCATTCCTACCTTTCACAAAGCCCAGCTGTGGCCTCTCACACCACACCCTCAGCCTCACCATGCTTTTCTTTGCTAAATAAACCATGATGGTGTCAGCCAGACTAAAGCTGAAAGGCTTCCTGAGGGTTAAAGGGAAAAGCATGTTGCTCTTGGCAAACAGATAAATCCAGTTTTCACTGAACAGGTCTCAAAATGGACAGCCACAGCCACATGTGCTTGCAATCATCGTATTTGCATTTGACTCTTCCTATTGAATACCAGGGTAAGAAAATCCTTGGGCTGATCTCATTTCTACCAGCTTTACTGGGCTGATCCCTACACATCCACAGATCTGTTCATCAAGTTCCTCCACACCAGAGACATCCCTGAAGCTGCAAAACATGAGTTAACATCTCATTTCACTACAACCCTCTCCTACGTCCCTTAGAAAGCACACCTAGAGGAGCAGCAAACAGGTAGCTCTGGAGGGAAGGCTTCTTAGTCAGCAGGGAAGAGTTACAGGTAATGCAAATTCTGCATTCAAAGATAGGATTTCTTACAGCACCAGAGAAGGCAGAACGGGCACCTCCAGTGTCAGAGCTCTTCTGCTCTTCTCTGCATGAAATATACCAGCTGGTATGTCCTTCCCTCTTTGAAAGAGAATTAGGAAGGCCTTGCATTCCCAGTGAACTCGAAGGAGCAAAATACACCCAGTGTCAGCAGTATTTGGGTCCTTCCATGCAAAGCTGTATCACCTCTGCTCCCAGTGTCCCCACAGCAGAATGGGAGATGGATGGAGATGTATGGAAAGACTAGAAATGATGGGGGCAGGACTTGGTCCCTTTTAAGCTCTGCAGAATACTATGTAAATTGGTGGGGCAGCATAAATATTTATTACTAAGGAAGTGTAAGAGAAGAGGAGAATGGAACCTTCTTATCAGTAATGAAAAGCAAAAGTGAATAAAACCTATAGAGAAAATTCCACACAAGCTTCTTTCTCATTCCTAAAATATGTAATGTAGCAACAGAGAAGAAAGCAGGACAGGTCAGATAAGGTATTAGAAGGGAAAAGGAGCAACCAGGGAAAATCTGACTTCACCTGCAGCTAAATCTATAAAGACCAAAAAGAAATTAACTTTTATAAATAAGCAGCTTTTACTAAGATGAATACTACTGGATTAGACAAATATGGACAATCCAAGTAATTAGCCACTGGTATAGTTTGCGAAAGGATTGTGATAGTCTCACGTTATGAGTGATTTCAAAGTCAAAACCAAATGTGGGGTTTTATTATAGCATCCTAGTCAAAACAACAGTTCACACACCAAAAATCTGTGATCTGAACTGGACGAGGAGGCAGACTTGAAGATAGATCACCGTTCTTCTGGCCTTAAAGCTGTGAAAAATTAACCCAACATCATCAGATTGACATACCCAGGAGAAGACCTGACACTGCATTAGCTGATCCCTAAACCAAGAGCCTCTACCAAAGAAAAGGGCAGTGTTCATATCACACCTACTGTGGTGGAGCTGGGATGGAGGTATCCAGATGATGATTCCTACCAAGAGTGGCCTTGATTAGTTGCTGTGACTGATAGGGTTAATGTAAATCCTTAAAATGGATGGAAAACAGAGAAGCATCCATACAGTGAAACAGCCACAGAGATGCACAAAGGAACAAACTCTTAATAGAGCATCAGGTGGTGGAAACCGTCTTGCACCAAAACAGCCATCAGCCTCCCTGGGATGATCCCAGAATGAAACTGTAGGATGAGCCATAAACAGTCTGAAGTGCATCTTCTCCTTTGCCCCAAAGACAGCACAGCTGTGATGGGGGAGCTTGGAGGTAGAGAGAAGCAAATGCTTAAAATCCAACCCTCACTGAGTCACAGGAATAAATCACTCTAAAAAGACCCACTCTAAGTTGGGGGAAAGCCTTTTGGAGACCTTAAAGGCATGTGATGCTTCTCAATTTCTCTCCTGCCAGCTTTTGTTTCATTTGCAATTAAAGCATCAGAGATGCCAGCTATCCTGTTTCTGTTGGGGGTGTTAGCCTCAGACAATGTACCCGATATCCCCTCTTGAGCAACTGATTCTCAGTCTCTGCTCCTGTCTTTACCACATTATCAGTTATTGGCATTGTATAAGGACTTTGCTTTAAAGTCTCCCCCATTTTCCTATTGCAAATATTCTCTTTCTGATCACTTGCCACTTTCTCCATTCACCAAATTCTCTTTCATTGCAAGTTTGAGGTCAAAAAGTACAGATTTCCTCATTTTAGCTGCCCCAAAAGCTGTAGTAATTTGGTTTGGCTGCAGGGTAAACTCTAGAGCCTAAAGAATACAAACACATGGGACACTTCTGCTACCCTGAAATGCTAAGCAATTAAATCACAGTAAATAAATAAATACATGGAAACTCACTTTAGCTCAGAGTACGTCATGCCCCTTGGTTTGTTACAATTAAAAATAAAATCTACTTGAAAAAGAAAAGAGGCAGACCAGGGATCCACACCTGGAAAACAGTATTAACAGCAAACACACCCCTCCATTCCCTTTGGAAATTCTGTAAGACTTATTGTGAAACAGCAATACTGCTTTAGCCCCAATCCAACTCCAATTTGACTGAAAGCACAGTTTTATTTGTAATTTGGTGAATAAATATTGATCTTTGACAACCACTCTCCCACGACAAAACTTGCCTTCTGCCAAGCTGAAGGAGCATTGACATGGCAGGGTCAGCACTATGTTTCCTTGTGTGTTGACAAAATCTGCTGAGCTCATGAAGAGAACTAAAACATTTTAGTAAATTCTTAGTTTAAGGAAGAAATTAAATCCTCCCTTGGACTAGTGCAAGAGCCTTGAGCCACTGCACATGAGACTTGCCATCAGCCATATGACACCGCTCTCCTTGAGAGCAGGAAAGTATCTGCCCTTGAGGTATCACCTGGAGAAGATGTCCTAGAAGGACAGTGCTCCAGACAGCAGAAGATGCCATATTTTCTAGACAGAATATCAGGGCTGAGTTACAGTACACTGCCCTCATGCCAGCACTCTTCTCTAGCTCACAGTGCTCTTTCCCCTCCCTTTGTTCTCCTCCTGCTCGTGGGAGCAGCCAAGCCCTCCCCATGGCACATGCTCCCAGTCCCCTGGAGCTCTTCCCTGCACCTGTGCCTGCCCACATCCATTTTTCCTAGCTCATGACTGCTGCTGAGGCCTTGCCAGCTGCTTTCAGAGGGGTTAACACTTCCCTCCCCGTGAGACACTTCTCCCTGGATAGCAGGGTGAGCCTGGGTGGGTTTTGGAAAGCAGAGCCAGAGTGGCAGCCCACCCTCACCCTGGGATTGATTAAAACGTACAAGTCTGAGCTGTCCACTGGCAGATTGCCCTTGCAAAAGCCCCATTCAAAGTCTCCAGCCTGGTCTTTCACTGTCCATCCCAGTTTTATTCCTTTCCTGACCCTCTCAACTGTCCGTATCATTTATCCTGAAGAGTTTTCTCAGTCTTTCTCTCGTCTTAACAATGAATCTAACTCAGCACAATCACAGGTATTCAACACCTTCACACATACAGTTTCCAGAAGCGCTGGTGCTCCTGCCCTCTGACTGATTTCAATCAAATTAATTATTTTAGTTTTTCCTCTCAGTTTCCAAGATTTCCATATCCTCATCCCTTCCAACTGAACTGAACACTGAAGCAAAATCTGGTTACTACTGAAGCCATACCTACATCATCTTTGATCTTCCAGTTGGTTCTCACTGCACAGCAGCTTCAAGTCTCTTTTTATTTATGTAGCTGAGAAACCTGTTGCTATTTGTTTTAATTTCTTTTGCCAGGCCTAACGCAGCTTGACTTTTGGCAATTCTCATTTTATCCCTACCCTTCCTGACCTCTAAGACATTGCTTTTTTGCCAGTTAATCTTTTTTCCCATTACTTACAGACTCTATTTAATCCCAACTATCCTTTTTAAGGTGGCTGTTCACCAGCTCCAGCAAGGAGCCCTTTCCTGCCTTGTTTTCCATCTTTGCTTAGGATCCTTAATCCAGATAGTTTCTGCCCCTCTGAATTAGAGAGAGACTCTGCATTCAAGTTCTCATAATTTTCTGCCCAGATGACTTCACTCACCAAGTTTTTTCACTTTTCAAAGGCTGCCTTTTCAAAGACAAGTATCCTTGTTCCAGATCTACTTTTGTTTAGGCTTCCATTTAATTTAAAAGGAATCCATTTTATGAGCACTGAGTCCAAGATTCCTCCAAACAACCAGGCCCTCTTAACATCAACACTAGTTACCAAAACAAAACCTAAAATAGCACCTCCACTTGCTAGAGCTCTATTTCATGAAGAAGTCCGGGCTATCACATCCAGGAATATCTGTTTTACCTTATTAATACAATGTGTTTGCCAACATGTATTCCTAGATATTAAAATACATTCCTAAGTTCCCACAGCAATACTACTTTGGAAACATTTATCTTTCCAACAACATTACAGAGGGACTTATCCACACACCCACTGCCACCCTTCATTTCACAGTTTGCAGCTCTATCTATCCAAAGGTACTTGGATGAACTGCAATCTTCTAAGGCACTTCACAAATGTCTTCAAGTGGCCCTATCACCAGGGTGTCTCTCAAAACCAGCCCATCATGGGAACAGCTGTATGAGCTCATAGGTCCACACAGCCTCATCTACAATAGACAAAAGTGGGTGAAAATGAAGGACTGCTTCATGGAATGTTAACCTCCACTAACTTCCCCAGTGCTCTCTCCTTGAGCACTGGGACATTTTAAGCATTTACAGCATCCTCTGGAAAGTAGTTCCACAACTCAGATGATGCCATAAAAGAGTACATAGCTTTATTTGGCCAGCCTCTGACCTTCAACCCTGGTTCTCAAAAGAAACCCATAAAACACCTTCAAAAGGTGAGCTTGGAAACAAGAATTTATAACTCTACTAGATACTAGACATCCTGGTTTCTAGAGGTAGATTGACTTTATGGCTTATTGTAGTTTTGTCTTGCCTCCTCCCAGCTAATCCCGTATTCACCAGATGGTGAATTCCCTCTCTCTCTTTTCCCCATAGAAGGTAATATCCATGACTTTCTCTTTTTAGTTTCACCTTCTCCATAAAGGTTGCCTTGCTCTTCTTTAGACTACTACAGCTAGGACAGCACCACTCCATACAGACTATATGCCAGTGCTTTTGCTATCACTGTCTCTGGGGCCCTTGACTTCTGATCACACCCACCCAGAACCTCCTCCTTTCTGAGGTTACTATCAAAGAAACAAAACAAAACACACCATCACACCACCACAAAACCCCTTCACCAAAGAACATTTAAGTCTTTGCTACTAGTGACTGTCATCCGTTTTGAGATAGAGTCAGTAGTGTTGGCTCAACAAGAGGGACTGTGAATGGACTTGTCATGGAAGTCACAGGCTCTGGCATGTTTCTTCACTGAAACCAATGTTAGCCAAAAAAGGGGGAAATGCAAATGAAAGAGAATTAACTAGACTAAGACAAAAATGGATTCTGGTAGACTAAGAAAGTCTCAGTGCCCATTTTGTTACTGACTGTGAGGCCAAAGAGCTTTGTTTTCAGTACTTTCTTCACTCCTGATCCCACTCCAATTTTTGTACACTCTGTTTCACAGTGAAGTCCTTGAAAGCAGCTAATGTAGCCCTGGCCACAAACTACTTAAAAGTAATTTATGCCAGTACAATATAGTTGACTTGAGGGAAATCAATCCTGACACCAAGGAGGTCCCATAAACAGTCTCAGGGCCAAGTTCATGCACTAGGATTCAAGCTGTCCTACCCTGCTTCTCCATCCTTAAGAGACCTTGAGGAAGTAATTTTATCACTGTCCAGCAGTACACATCTATGAAAAAGGGGTCATAAAAATCCCATCTTTGACAGAATGACTGTTAGCATCAAGCAGATAGAAGAAAGTCCCTGTAACTGTGGCAAGGACAGCCATTTAAGTCACACTGAATAGAGACTTAGGTTCAAATCCCCTGCTCTGACACTGGCTGTGCTTTTAGTCCCACATAAATAACTCCCCTTTATTTTGGCATGCTATTATCTCTGAACAGACAATTGTGTTAAAGTAAAAAGGGGCAGGGGGTGAGTGAAAATTATGTTTTCTTTCTCTTTTCAGCCCTGCAAAGGCTGGAGGTGTTTAGCAAAACCCAAGAAAAGGATTGTGGTAATTACCTCACCTACCTCTCTCCAAAAATTGCCTCTTCACAAAAAACCTCATGCACTGCAGCTGCCCAAACAAAGGCAACCCCAGGCAATAATCCTGAGCTGTGCATCTGACTGATAATTAACTCAGGTTATGCAGATTAAGCAAAATTGGCCCCATGCAGAAGCCCAGGAGAGACAGCTGCCTTTGATGCTCACCATGACATGGCTCTCACTCCGAATCACCCAGCAGGGTGGATAAGACACAGATGTTTCCCCACAGCACCAAACACAATCCACTTTACCATCACCTTCTTACCTGCTGAAAAACTCCTGTTCTTGCTTGGCACGCAGCACTGTGGTTACCAAGCGTGGCAGAAGTTGGACCCCCCTCAAATGCAAGACTTTCAGGAAGGATTTGGGTGCATCTTTTTTTTTTTTCTTCCCCCTCATACAACAAGAATCAGCAATTTTGCAGAAGTGATTTGCATTTTCTCAACCCAGTCATTTTTCATATCAAAAAGCTGTACGTGCCAAAACACACGTGAGCCTAGGCACGTAAAAGGCAACAGTAGTCTCCAACTTGCCCTTGAGAAAAGTCAGGCAGTAATGAGCTATTTATTCACGGGGAGAATGTTGCTCCCAGTCAGGTGAACAGCTTCAGAGGAACCAAGGTTGGGTCTTGAAAGAACTGTAAGATTCTGGGAGCCGAGGTCAGACTCTGTCTCCTAGAAGTGATAAATATAACTCTACACCTGAGCCACCTGATCAAATGTTATTACCATCTAAAATGAATGTGTTGATCTGAGGTCCCTCCAGGACAACAGAGTCCCAGCATACAATTTGTTGAACAGATTCATTTAAAGATAATCTTGTCTCCTAAAGACTTTTTCATCAAAGAACAACAGTCAGGCTCTAAGGGAAAACGTGAGCACCCCTAATCTCACTGCTTCATGACTGGATTAGCCACTAAGGATCTTCAGGTTCAAGTGTTGATGCTGAGCTCCCTCAAATCCACCTGCTCCAGCTAAACTGCCTTGGGCCTGCCTGACTCAAAGGCTGCAGTAAACTAGCCAGATGATGAAGTCCTCCAGCCCAGAGCCTTCACTGTCCTTAAATATATCACAGTTTATAAGTTCTCTGAAATCAACGCCATACCATCACAATGCTTACAATCCATCAGGCAGGCAAGCTGGAGTAACTGAAGGTCATCTGCTCAGGCACCAGTGGCAGAGCTGGGAATAGAGTCCCAGGCTCCAGCACTTGTTTTTTCCACAATTAATAATGTAACTTCAGTGTTAGGCAACTTGACTTGCACAAATCCAAACTGTCTGCTCCTCCCACCCTAAAGAATGCTCTTGCCTACTCTCCGTTTTATAGTCTGGACAGCCATGGGTTTGGAAGGAGGACAAAGCGACAATACAGCAGTTTAAGACAGCAGCCTGGTCTCTCACATTGCCCTATCTCCTCAGCTGGTTATAATCTCTTCCATAAAATGAAATAACAAGTGAATGACTAATGACTGGAAGATGAGCACACCTTGCTGAGGCAACACAGCAGGGCAAAGGACACTTGCCAAGAGCAGTGAGAATCTTATTTCATTGCTTCCATGAACACAGCATCCATTTACCTATCTCACCAGATCCCATCATGCCTTCAGAAGGCTGCTGCAATGAAAAAACCCAGTCCTTATCTTCCACCATTTAATGCCCCTAGATCACCTTAGTTGCTCTGAACCCATTTTCCCTTAATGAGCTAGGCCAGCTCTATGCTCTTTCATCACAGCTGTTCACAAGCACCTATCAGAGATCTCTTGAGTACCCAGAGAAAGCCTCATGAACAGGATCAGCCAGGAAATCCCCAGATGGCCTAAGGGAAGGGAAAAAAGGCTGCATGAGGCAGCCTTGTACTGAAGTAAACCTGCCCTAACCAGTTCCCATCCAGAGTAGTTTCTTCCTAGGGCAAATTAATTTCTTCCTGAGACAGCTGTTTGTTCATGTGCAGATGTCCAGAGGCAGCTACCTCCATGCCTTGTCTCCACCACTTACACCACATCAATTATATTTAATGTTATTTCACTCTTTGCTTGGAGCAACAGCAGCTCTTTTTTCAGGAAAGCACACTTTTCCCTCTCTTCTTTGTTTCCCCTCCATGTTTCCACATCTCAGAGCAAGCTTTCTCTGTCTTTTCTGAAGGCAACATTAACTTGTCCTTCCATCTGCTCTGATGCCAAAAAAGCACTAGCTCAAACCCACTCCACAGCCACAATTCCCACCTGGATGAACCTCTGGAAACTACAGCATTTTCTTATGTGGCAGCTTAGTCTGAAACTTGAGGGCTGTGTTGTGCTGTGTGATCAAGAAACACTTGGAAAAAGGGAACTGGGCTCAGGGAGATGAGGAAGGAATTAGCAAAGTCTGACAGACAACTTGCAATCACCAGGGGTGTAAATAGCATCAGCTTTCAGGAGAACGCAAAGAAAGAAAAGAGTTGACAAGCCAGGAAAGAACAATTGCCTTAGAATGGCCAGATTTCTGCCGAAATACTGGGGAGGGATGGGGAATGACGCCAGTTTTGGCACCTCTTCTGCCCCAAATGACAATGAACTGGTGGGTCCTCCAGAGAGCACAACCAAGGAGGTCTGTCCAGGGGACTGAAATGGATGAATACTTTCCATTTGGTTCTCTGACATCAAATTCATAGTATTTTAAGTACAAAAATTAAAAGCATCTCTGCCAACATTAACTAAATGGGTAACAAGTAGTTTAAATAGCTCCAAAGATTATTACACCAGGCATAAAGTGACTGAAACATGGGAAATTTCACCACTTATGTTTAAAAACATGCTTAAAAAAAAAAAAAAATCACCTGCAGGACCTGACTTCCATAGTTAGTCTAGAGAGAGACTGACAAGAGACAATACACTTGCTTACCAGCAAATCTTTTCTTCCTAAGCTTTATCTATCCCCAGAGTCCAACCTAGCATGGAAACACCCAGAGACACAGTAGGGCAAGAAAGGCTACTGGAGTCAGACAGTAGCTGTGTGACACTGCAGCTTGACAATGCAGAGGAAGAAAAAGGACTTGGTACATTCAACTAATGGTGCAAGAAAAGCCAATAGGTCTCCAGTAAATATCTCCCCTCTAGGAAACCTAAAGCCCACAGGAAACAAGAAACATGAGGTTCCCTTTCCAGCCCCTGCTTTAGCTCCTCAGGCTCAGTGCAGGGAGTGTGACCTTCACTAGGGGAGTAGAGATAATGCTCACCTCAGAATAAGCTCCAGAGAGGGACAGAATACAGATTATCTCTGCAATGGAATCTCAGCAAATCACCTCCAAAGCCTGAAACATTTAATTAGAAACATCTTTAAATCCCCAGCTGGGGAGGCACCTGAAAACAGACAACATAAAATAAGGATGATGATGATATTTGTAACTGCTGCTACTTGTTATCTTCTCAAAACGTTGACAGCAGCTCTTAGCAAGCCCACACTAGTGAATAGCTTACATGCACTGATTCCTTTAAAAAGCACGTGTTTAACCCTCATCAGAGAGCACTTCTCCTTCCCACATAAAACCTCAGGAATTGCCAAAATGACTTAAAGCCGAGCAAACAAGAGCTCTTGGAGGTGATAATCAACCCCCTCTTGCCCCCATGTGACTCTCAAGGTCTGTTTCTCATGCTCTACAGTTTCCAGCTGGGACCCATCAGCAAGCTATCAATTGCCCCTTACACAGAGATGAACAGGTAATTAGTAAAATGACCTAATTAATATTAATACACTTGAGTGATAGAACTAACAGAGCTTGATTTTTAAGTTGGTTGTTTTTTTTTTTCTGTGTATCTCTTTCCTCAGACTCTGCTTGTGAGTTCATTGTTGGTTCTCTGATGTCTGACACTGGCCGAGTTTTGCTTCAGCCCCTCAGGAGACAAGAACAAGGTACAGTCCTACCACCCAGCAACTATTTCCATAGAAGCTGCAGGAAACCAGTATCTTAGAGCTCAATCCCTCCACTGAATTTTCTGGTTCAAAAGTTTTCAGGGTAGCCATAGAGACAAAGATAATCCACACGTGCCCACACACAGGCTCATTTGGAAGAAAGCCAGGCTCAAAATGGGACAGCCGGTACGTTGCCTTAAAACAAGAAAGAGAAGTCTTTACAGAGTGCAAGAGCTAAACAAGGACCATGTTTGCACTTTACTGCCCAGATAACCTCCCAACAGACTTAATATGGCACGGCACACTGTAGAGGTGTTAAAGGGGAAAGATCTGCACTTTGACGGTAATCAGATGCTCTGGATGCATGAAACGTGTGTTCATATGATGAGGATTAAAAAAAAAAAAGTAAGATTTGGACAAAGAATGGGCATGGTGAACTCAGCCTCATAAAACACATGCACACACTCGCCTGCACTAAGCTGAGGGGATGCTGAGAGCTTTGGAGTCAGGTCCTGGAGCAGCACTGGGGATACCTCCTGCCCTCCCCATCCCCGGGGCTCAGGCGGTGGCACAAACAGGCAGGGACAGACACGCCAGGGAGCTGCCCGCAGGGGAGCAGAAAGCCAGTTGCCGCTCACCTTGCAGAGCCTGCAGGCAAGGCTTGCTCACCACCTTCCCCCACCTGCCCCAGCACACAGTACCCACGGAACAGCACCCACAGCAGCCCCACACGGAGGAAAGGGGTGTTTTACTCCAAACACCATCCAGGCCTAGAGGTGTTCCCATGTCTCCATGACTCCAGCACATCGCACATGCGGAAACCCAGGAAGAGGGCAGGAGGAATTCAGTTTGAATTAAAGCCACCTTAGAACTCAAATGAAACACTGACAACTGAGGAATTCTGTGGCATCTTCTGCAGGGAAGAGAATTCCCAGTTCCAGTGTCTGCCAGGAGCACCCAAGAGGCCATTGAACTAGGCAGCACTTCAAATATTCTCACAAGTTTTCTGCTCTGCTCAGGCTGGGACAGATATATTATTAAGCCAGATATACTCCTAAAAAATCCCACCACACACGTCACATCCCCAGCTTGAACCTGTCAAAAGTGGGAGAGGAAAGGAAAAAGCTGGGTCAGGATGGAGGACACAGCACGAAGGGTGCAAGCACAGGCACGTCAACAGCTCTTGGGAAAGGGGCGGGAGAGGGGGTTGAATCACAGCCCAGACCTGCTGCTTAGCAGCTGGGATTTTAACACTTGTTGCAGCAGGAGAAATTAGTAACAGAAATCAGCACAGGGAAAGATGGGGGTGTCATGTTCAAGGGCTGTGCCTCACCAAGGGACAGTGGCAAAAGCAGGCTTTAGGGAAAGGTCTGTTGGCTTTCTTTTGTGTTACTGAAAACTGTTCATCATACTCCTGATCACAGTCCCAGGAGATGTACACCCTCCCCTAGATCTTCCTATTCCACCATCTTGATGCATCTCCAAGGTGAGAACACTCTGGAAACATGAACAGCAAGTGAATTTTTATTATTTTCTCTACCATCCTGACCAGAGAGCAGAAGCAGTGTAAGACCTCTCTCCACCCTTACCTTGACCCACAAGCCTTTAGTTATATTTTCTCTCCCCTGTCCAGCTGAGGAGGGGAGTGACAGAGCACCTTTGGTGGGCGCCCGGCACGCAGCCAGGATCAACCCACCACAGATGTGTAGCACATGTAGGCTTCCATTTGAAATTTAACAGGTGCCAGCAGCAGCTCAGGTTCCTGTTGCAGATGGCAGAGCTCCCTACATCAGGATGAGCAGTGAAAACCTCCATTCCACATCTGAAATTGTTTGAGAAAAGTAAAACACTGAGCTCAGCTACTACTCATCACCTATCTGAGCAGATACTCCTGAAGTAAAGGCTCCCAAGTTCTCCCATTTGCACTGAGACCACGTTCAGGTTATGGCTACAGAGGATCACACAGTCCTCTGCTTCCAAGATTTATTCCTGCAAGGAATGTGAACCTCTTGGCTTTCCCACATGGATGAAGGGAGGAAAGCTGAGACACCAGGCAACCGCAGGCTCTTAGAAAACAATTCATGATGAAAAATGATGGGTTTTCCTCCCAGAAGGGATAACCTTAAACTGGGAGACTCATTCTGCACTGCAGCCATTGACTCCAAGCTTCTCAGAGCATGAAGAGCTGCTGGATCAGGACTGCACCTACACATTAGAACTCTTGCTAAAGCACATCAGTCAATGAAGAGACTCAGCAGGAGCCTTGTTGTGCTGGTGGACAAAAGGAATGAGGCAGGGGAAAACCGTGACAAATTGAAAATTCAACGTGGGTTGCATAACTGCATGAATAATTCCTTTCAAGCCAAAAGGGATTCCTGCTAAAGAGGTGGCTTGCTGCAGTCCCTCAGCTCCATTTAATGGAAGAAATCCCAAATAATTTGGGGGTTTGGGATTGTTTTTTTCTGGGTTGGTTTGTTTTGGGTTTTTTCCCCGTTTAGTTTGGGAGGGGAAGGGAGGGGAGTTTAGAGTTTTTGTATTTTGGTTTTTTGGGTTTTTTTAATAAAACAAACCAAAACCAAACTCAGTTGCAAGATGTAACTGATCTTCCATCACCAGAAAAGAGCAGGTGGAACCAACCAAACTACTGACACTGGAGATAGACTTTCCCACCCTGATAGGACAAAAATTTGCTCAAAATGGGAAAGATTCTCATTCCCTTTTCCAAGAGACAATTTTTCATTAATGAAAATAATGTAAGAGATACTCATTTCAGGAGCTGGGAAGATATGACAAATATTTTCTCTAAACCACTGAGATTTATTAAAGCAGCAAGAAGGAGAAATTGGTGAAATGAAGAAGGAAAGGCTGAAAAAATGGGGAAAGAAAAGTCCCAATAGTAAAATCTACTCAGGTTACTAAGAGGCATGCCCAGAAGCAGGGAAACCCCATCTTTCAAACTACAGAATGCAAACCTGGAACCACCCAGCACGAGCAAGAACCCTCTCCCCTGCATCTCCCAGCTGCCATGGCAGGTTTAGACTTTTTCCATATGCAAAATCTAATTCGGCAATAATCTCTTCTGGCCCCTCTTGTAACGAGCAATGGGGCAAAAGGAAATGCCCTCAAATTGCAGCAGGGGAGATTTAGACTGGATATTAGGAAAAATTTCTTAATGGAAAGGGTTATCAAATATTGCAATGGACTACCCAGGGAAGTAGTGGAATCACCACCCATGGAGGGATTTAAGACATGCAAATGTGGCACTTAGGAATATGGTTTAGTGGTGAACTTGGCAGTGCTGGGTTCCAACCTAAATGAATTCATGATTTTGGTGCACAAAGTGTGCTGTTTCCCAAAGAAAGAGGCAGCCATCTCAGAAGCAGTGTCACTGATTGGCCCCTAGCACTAACATAGATGCCCTGATGTTAGCTGAAACCATCCTGCAGCCCTATTTCTCCCAGTGGGGACTAACAAAGCCGTTACCCCTCTTTCTGGCCAGTGGTTTTCACCAAACTTTTCAAGAAGAAAAATAATTGGTCAGACTTCTGCACCACCCCATCAACAAGGACTTGGTTAGTATATCCAAAAACTAGTGGAAAAGGGAAAACCTTTATAGAAATCAGACTAAAATGCATTCCTTCCCATGGGAACTTTAGGAGCCAAGCCTACTGGCTTTGGAGCTCCCTCCTTGAATTCCACATATTTTACACTTTGCCTAGAACCAGATCCCAAACTCCCTGCCAAACCCTCCTAATCCATCAGCTTCGATGCCAGGACTGCAGCCTAGTCCACAAGTTCCTCCTCCTCTTCCTCTATCCCAGGCAGCCCCAGCTTCTCCTCCTCTTCCCTGAACATCATCCCCACTTTCCTCCTTCATCCCAGTTCCCCTTCTTCCCTCTTCTTGCTTCCCACATGAACATCACGAGCTCTAACTCCCCACCCAGCCAAACCCAGATCCCATTTTTTCCAGGAAACCCTGGGTAACCCCAGGGCCAGGCATCAAGACCAGAGAAAAGGACAGGGTAGCAGGTGGGGTAGTTTGTAGGCTGCTGCTTATTGGGAGCATGGGAGAGCACTGATCCCTTGTGTCCCTACTTGTGTCCCTATCTGAGGATACGGACTGGTGAAAACAGTTCAGGACTCCCTCCTTATCCAGCCCCTTGGTTGGCACACATCCTTTGGCTCCTTAGTCCTTCACACCTGCTCAGGATGGCTCTGAGCACCCACACTGCTACCAGGAGACACTGCTCCACATGCTCCCACGCCACCCCACACAAGGCAATGCTGCCATGGCAGAACCAATGCTCTCCATCCCCCTGTCCAGCTCGGCTGGGGCGTGGGCAGAGAGCCCATGGCCTGACCCCCAGCTGGGGAGCAGCTGTGCTGCACAACTGCTGACTCAGGAATGAGCAGCACCAGCACAAGGGCATTGCCTGCCCTTGGCATCCAGGGCCCAGACAGCCTGCAGCCTCAGCCCAGAACACACTCTGCCCTGGTGAATCACACACCAACCCCGGCAAGTCCTTTCAAGACCCATCAGTCACCAGAGGGGGGGGAAAAAAAATTACATGCACACAAAGTAATTAGAGGTGTAACCCTCTCCCCTCCCTCTGTGCAGGCTTAATGCTCCCTTTGTCCAGGCATGTTTGGCTTGCTAAGTCACGCTTCAGGACAACTTTCTTGACAGAAAACAAAGGTTAATTAATAAAAAAAATAAAAATCACAGAGAAACGCCTCATTAAAATGGCCACCCTCTCGGCACTGCTCTCTACCCAGACTGCTCCTTCTTGGAAACAGCACTGACCCATAGCCATGCCCCTGCAAAAAAGCCAAATTACACACAGCCAGCTCCACGTTGTTGCCAGTGATGGAGGGGTGGGAAACCAGCCAGCAGAACAGATCAGAGACACAGCAATGTGCAAACCTGATGGCTGTTATCCACCTCACTCACAGAAATCCAAGCCTCACTGACCGCTTGTCTCCAGTTAAATTAAACCCTTTCCCTGGTAGCTTGGTGACACATATCGTGTGACCTGCTGTAGCTCTGCCACCCTCTGCACCAGCAGCTCTTCGGTATACATTGTAGAGGAAGGGATACCACCTACCAAAGATACTCTGCTCCCATCTCTCCTCACCCAAGCAGCTGAAACCACAGCAAAATCACTTCCAATTTACCACCTGCATTATCAAATGCTTCACCTCCACAGTGGAAGTCCCTCATTACAACATAGACATGACAAACACAGGTAAATGTCTGCTTCAAACCTGCACTCTCTAAGTGCAAAAACATCCCTCCCACATACTCCAATTCACCTCAGACACACAAGCATTTCTGATCCTGTTAGCTCAAGAGAGGTGGTGAAAGCACACATGCATACCCATGCTCACCAGCCAGCTCATTAAATCTAATTAGACATTCTTCCATAGGGAATTTTTAAATGCATATCCAGCAATTACTGTACACTGCTCTTTCCTCAACCCTCTGGATGTGTGATTACTCACCACATGAAAAATAAAAATTAAGATGAAACTTTAGAGAGCTGCCATATGTGCACATTAGCAGAGGTGCACTGTAATTGAATCAGTCTTCCTGCTCAGACACAAATAAGATGCAGCAACACAGGGAAATCAGAACACTGAAGCCTCAGTTTTTGATCCAAATGTCTCCAAGAAACTGACAATCCAGAATACTGTAAGTTTCCCCTACTAACTTAATCAAAAATGCACCCTGCTGACATTCTGGTGTGTAAGTCGTGGAGTCCTGTGTGCACAAGACCATCAACAATCATTAATACAACTAGCCAAAGCACAAAGGACAGAATTCTGGGGGACTCAAGGAAAATGGAACAATCATCTTCATGTCCTTTCAAAACAGGAAAATTGTGTTTTCAGACATGATACATCATGTATAGGATGTATGAGGGCTAAGCACTGAAGTGGAGGGTCTCATGCCCAGTGTTCCCCATCTGCATCTCTGTCAGTGCTGCCAGCTCCAGCGACATTCCCTGCGCTCAGGGCAGATTCTTTTACAGCCTCTGCTTTATTGCATCAATTCATTACACAACAAAATCCCTCATCTGACTTGTTTACACAGGGGAAGCTTAATCTGAATTCACTTATACAGAAGAGCAGCTAAACCATATTAAACATGCCAACTCATACAGAGCATCCTTCCTTCGAGTTTGCCTTCTTATTTGCAGGGAGAATTCTGCTCACTTTGAACAAGGAACCTTTTCAACTCCCAATAATTGTCTTGCATGAACACTTCTGTAGATAAAACTAATCCAGACTATATACACATCATTAATTCTTGAGAGTCCCTGAGCATCCAGACTGAGCAGCCTCTCATTATGCCTCATCCAGCAAATCCCAGATGAATTTGGTAAACTCCTGATGTTTCTGGTTTTCCTTGCTGTATCATGAGTGCTCTGCTCCAGCTCTCTGCTCCCCTGGTGACTTTGGATGAAAACTGTCTCAACTCAGCACCCCCAAACTACATCACAGCATTTGGCTGCACAGTGAGGTACATTGGAGAAAAACCTCTTCCAGTAGCAAGTAGGGCAAAATAAGACTCCAGCCCTTTTCTCCAAAAACTTGCATAGGACCAACCTCAGAAGCAGAGACAGTCACAGGCTGACCATGCTCAGGGAGCAACTATACCTGATGTCAACCACAGAGCCATCAGCCTTGGGAGCCCACAGGGCCAGCACAGCCCTTCTGCCATGGTGCAATGGGATCATCCCAAATCAAGTCACAAGGATGCACAGAGACAATTTAGTGCACACAGTGGGTACAGGTGGCTGTGTGTCTGTCTAGGCACATGAACTGTGAAGACAAGAACACGGACACAACAGCACAACAGCCACACACCACAACTGTGTAACAAAGGAAGTTCCCTAGTCCTTCTCAGGTATGCTGTGGGTCACATGCAGCTGCAGGCAGAGATGATGGGGGAAAGCTCCCACTGACCTTCTGGGAGTAGCATATGATCCTTGTGTAGATGCACTAACACAGGACACAGCCTGTTAAGCACAAGGCTGGTGATGTTCAATGAATTTGCAAGCTTGGCTAGTGAAGTCAAAGGGTTTTCAATTTCCATAAAGCAAGTCGCTCCCAGTGTTTTCACCCTTGCTCTGTCAGGTTTTAAAAACACAAACAAACAAACAAACAAAAAAAATCCACACAGAAACAATGAAACAAAGACAAAACGCTAACAAAACCACACATGCACAGAAAAAAAACTCCTAAAGTAGCAAAATTTATGGAATACAATGGACTAATACCATCATGCATATACATGACAATAACCATAGCATTGGCCCTTGTTGTTCTTGTTGATTAAGTATCTTTCTTAGATTCTGACTGTTGACAGTAAGAATTGCAAGTCCTAAAATCTACAGGATGACAAGCATCCAGCCAGGGTTAGTGCACACGGCTGCACTGACCAGGCTGTTCAATGACTATTCCAATGGTACAATTTTGTCAGAGCCACTACAGTTTCAATTTAAAAAACATCAGAAATTAGGTATGAACTACAGCATATAAAGCTAGAGAATAGCTAACTGTGAAAACAAGACCAAAAAACTCAGTAAGTTTTCACCAGTAAGATCTTCAAGATTTCAGTAAAGCAGTACAGACAGTAAGTGATAGAAGGAAACTGCACTGAAAAAGAGAAAGAAACTAAAATAAACAGCTCTCCATAAATTTTGTGACCCTACATTAGATAACTTCTTGTTGTGGCTCATGATCAAAACCAGCAGTGACATATTTTCAAGCCTTTTTCCATTTTGGTCTGAAAACTATGAATTGCAGCACAGACATTTATTAAAAGTACAACGTGTAAAAAGTGAGACACAACGCAACTAAATGCTTAGCTGTATTACAGAGCCAGCTTTGCTCTGTAAAAGTGTTGTTTCAGCAAGAAAAAGAAAAGAAAATATAATAAGACATTTATTTTGACTACTGGAAAATACAGATGTTAGTCCTAGATAATATCTTGTCCAAAACAAAAGCTATGGGAGGGGGAAACTTTTTTTAAGTATTGGAGTCACAACAGCTTTTTCACAGAGACAGAGAGAAGCAACTTGAATATAAATAAGTGTCCAAAATAGGTCAGCACTCTTTTCTTGGCCACTGAAGTCTGACACTTTTCACTTGAGGTTATCCTGGACAGTAGTGGCACACACACTGCAGGGACAGAGGCTGAGGCCACAGGCAGCTCCAAGCACAGCCCTGTAGTGACAGGCTGGGGCTCACACACTGAGCATCTCCTGGCACACACTTTGTGGCAGTACCTGCATTTCCCATCACTGTATGGGTTTCCCACCCGCCCTCACTCCTGTTCCAGCAGTGTTTTGAAATACTGTGTGTCCACAGTTCTGAGCTTATCATGCAAGAAGCACAGTGAGATACAGGGGTTTTCCACAGCCCCTACACCAAGACCCATCAGCTCCATGCATTCAGCTCCTGGGAGAGGCTGGGAGGAGCATCAGGCTGCAGGAGAGCCACGGGTTTTCCTTTTTTTTTTTTTTTTTCCTTTTTTTTTTCTT